>VSMD01080616.1:0-34987 GCA_008750895.1 Mirza zaza
GGGCGCAGTGGCTCACGCCTGTAATCCTAGCACTCTGGGAGGCCGAGGCGGGCGGATTGCTCAAGGTCAGGAGTTCAAAACCAGCCTGAGCGAGACCCCATCTCTACTATAAAAATAGAAAGAAATTAATTGGCCAACTAATATATATATAAAAAAAAAAAAATTAGCCGGGCATGGTGGCGCATGCCTGTAGTCCCAGCTACTCGGGAGGCTGAGGCAGCAGGATTGCTCGAGCTCAGGAGTTTGAGGTTGCTGTGAGCTAGGCTGACGCCACGGCACTCACTCTAGCCTGGGCAACAAAGCGAGACTCTGTCTCAAAAAAAAAAAAAAAAAAAATCTAAAGCAAACCTAGCAAATTTTAGTAATTAAATTTGGGTAGTGAGTTTAAGATTTTCTGAACTCCTCTTCATGTTTAAAATGTTTCATATTTTTGAAATAATATCAAGAAAGAACCCTTATATATACTCTTACTGCAGAAAAGGCTTTACTAAGTATGTCATAATAAACAGAAATCACAAAATAGATTATAAATGTTCTCTAAATAAACATTTTAATAGTCCATACAGAAAAGTATCATAAATAAGGTTGAAAGAGAAATACAAACTGGAATTTTGTAGAACTGGAAAAAATATTTAAAACACAAAAGATTAATCCCTAAAACATAAAGAGCAATGCCTTAGGGCACAAATTGCACCATAAGCTAATCTAGTTTACTTCTGCTCCTTTGAAGAGAGAGTTTCTAAGGTTCCTATTTGATATATGTTCTTATCCTAGGAGAGCTCATCCCAACTGGCTTATTCCCTGGTTCCCTCTAGCAAACTACCCTTGCCTACAGTGTATACCGAACATCTAAGTCCATGCATCTCTTCCCAGTTTCTTTTCACCACAATCTCCTCTGTTCTTGAAAGTGTCTTTAGGTATGAACTTCTGCACCCTCTGTTGCAAATAAAGTCAGTTCTTTTGGGAAGAGATTAGGAGCTATATGTTTTATGGACTGCTTCCTCCCCAGGCAACACCTCTCAGTTAGGACTCTGGAGCTGGGAGTGAAAACCCCATTCTATGAATTGGGTGCTCAGTGGTTGGGGGACAGCAGCCTGAGGTCCTCTCAGCTTTTCTCTCCTGGCCTGGAACCACTACCTCAGGAGCCAGGGAGAAGAAAATTAGGGCCCCGTATTCTCAGCATGCCACACCCTACGTAGAGCCTCCATTCTACAGTTGGGGGATGGGCTGAAGAAGGGACATGCCCCCCTCACACACATACACACAAACTCTCAAACGCATTCACCTGGGACTTAGCCTCAGCAACAGGTAGCTCTGGGCAGGATGAGAAATGCTAACATTCTGCTCCTCTGGGAAGAAAGCGCTCTAACTAAGAGTTGGAGAGAGGAGGAGCCCTGTGTTCTCAGCTTGGGCCGTTTGGAGTGGAGTCTCCACCCCACTAAGCTGGAAATGGGGAGGGAGCCATCTTACATCAAATAACAGATTATCACCTTTCATACCAAATTTCATAGATTTCCTTGAAAAGTTGTGTTTATTATTTACTGGTTGCCCATAGAACTATTTCCAGAGACTTTTTTAAAAATAATTTTTACCAGCTTCACTAGGGAGTAGGTCAGCAAATCTCACACTGTCATGTCAGAAGTCAATCTCACATATATCATTTAAATGTTTTATGACAAGTATATTCTCTACAAATCCAATAAGGGTATTAGAAGTGAAAACAGAGAATGAGAGAAACCGAAGCCTGATAGGAAGCAAAAAAGTATGAAATTCTGAAACAGTAAGAGAAGCTCATGCTTGCTGGCTGTCTCCCCACCAAACTCTGTAGTTCTACTCTTCTCTTTGCTCAAAGAGATGAATTATAGTCTTTCCAATAACCTCAGCCCATAAACAAGCACTTAATAAGAAACCTGGCAGACTTGAAGTACCTCCACCTTTGGGAGCACAGTGAATTCTTCTGGAATCCAGATGTCTACGGGGATACAGATGGAAACAAGAAAGAAATGTCACAGACAATGGAACCATGGAAACTACTGTCTAGAACTGATGGAAATGACAATGGAGCCTAGTTCTCAGACAAAGCAAGCAGGCTAGGAACACTAAGAGCATTGTTTTCCCTCTTTTTGCCACTCCTGGTACTTTTTAGCTAATCTATCTTTTCTCTATCTATTTTGATAACCCTCTTTCTATGGTTTCACTATGTCACTAGAAATGGATTTCTTCTTAATCATTGTGTTTGAGATTCAGCGGATTTCCTAAATCAGAATTCATGTCATTCATCAATTTTAGAAAAGTATCAGCCAAACCTCTTTAAATATAGCCTAAACCACATTCTCTTTGTCCTTCTGAAACTCATGTGTGACCTTTACTTTCTAATCTTCACATCTCTTAACCTGTTTTTCATTTTTCTATTTCTGTCTCTCTATGCTACACTGTAGGTATTTTCTTCAATTCTATATTCCAGTTCACTTAATAACTCTTCAGCTGTGTCCGATCAGTTGTTTACCTTGTCTACTGAATACCTAACTGGAAATATTAAATTTTCCACTTCATGAAGTTCTACTTGTGAATCAACTTAAGTGTTCATCGAATGGATAAAGAAAACGTGGCATATATACACAATGGAATACTACTCAGCCATAAAAAATAAGGAAAAACTTGTCATTCACAATATGGATGAGCCTAGAGGACATTATATTAAATGAAATAAGCCAGGCAGAGAAAGACAAATGTTGCATGATCTCACTCATATGTGGAATATAAAAAAGTTGATCTCATAATAGCAGAGAGTAGAAGGGTGGTTTCCAGGGCCCAGGATGGTTGGGAGGTAGGGAGGAGTATTGTGGAGATGTTGATTAAAGGACACAAAATTTCAGTTAGGAAAAATAATTTCAAGAGATCCATCACACAATATGGTGACTATAGTTAATAACAATATATTGCATACATAATTCAAAATAACATATTGGATACATACTTCAAAACATCATGTTGTACATGATATATACAATTTTATCTGCTAATTAAAAATAATAAATTTTAACAAGAAGTTCTGGCCAGGCGTGGTAGCTCGCACTTGTAATTTCAGCTGAGGCTGAGGCAGAAGGATTGCTTGAGCCCAGGAGTTTGAGACCAACCTGGGCAACAGAGCAAGACTCTGCCTCAAAAAAAAAAAAAAAAGGCCGGGCGCAGTGGCTCACGCCTGTAATCCTAGTACTCTGGGAGGCCCAGGCGGGTGGATTGCTCAAGGTCAGGAGTTCAAAACCAGCCTGAGCAAGAACGAGACTCCGTCTCTACTAAAAATAGAAAGAAATTAATTGGCCAACTAATATATATAGAAAAAATGAGCCAGGCATGGTGGTGCATGCCTATAGTCCCAGCCACTTGGGAGGCTAAGGCAGCAGGATTGCTTGAGCCCAGGAGTTTGAGGTTGCTGTGAGCTAGGCTGACGCCACAGCATTCACTCTAGCCTGGGCAACAAAGCAAGACTCTGTCTCAAAAAAACAAACAAAAAAAAGTTCTATTTGCATCTTTTTCAAACCTGTCTGGTCACTGTCACTTTTGATAGTCTATTGTTCTTTGCCCAAGATTTTGATAAAATCGTATTTCTTGAAACACATTAAAATAGTTATTTTATATTCTGTACCCTTAGAATTTTACTACATGTAGTTTTGAAGGTCTGTTTATGTTGTTTCTGTTGCCTTTCACTAAGGTATATTACCTTATTATATGTGTGCTTTGTGATATTTTGATTGTGACCTCATGATCACTGGAAGTTTTTTGTTTGTGGCTGTGCACAGATTTAAGTTCCTCCAAAGAGTATTTGTTTATGCTTCTACCAGTAACCTGGAAAGACCACCAATTTAGAAATGCTTTGTCCAACAACTTTTTCTCAGGGAAATTTTCATCCATATACTAAAGTAGAGAGAATGGTATAATAATCCTCCATGGAGCCTTCACTTGGCTTTAAATATTACGAAGTCATGGCCAGTCCTATCTCATCTATACTCCTAGCAACCCATTTACCTCCTCCAGGTAAGTATAAAAAAAACTCAGATATCCTATCATTTATCTATAAATGTTTCAACATATTGCTGAAAAATGGCTCTTTAAAAAATCTTTTCACATTAAAAACTTTCAATACTATCCTTATTATCAAATATCAAGTTATTATTTAAATGTTCCCAATTATCTCTGGTTTTCTTTTTTTCTTTATAGGTTGTTGATTTGGTCAAGATCTAATACATTGTAATTGGTTGATACTCATCTTAAGTATATTTAAATTTATAAATTTCATTCCACCTCTTTACTTTTTTCTTATAGCTTATTTGATGAAAAATCCAGCAGTTTGTCCTACAGTCCCACAGCCTTTGCTGATTACAAGTGCATTATATTAATTAACATGTCCCCTATACCCAATATTTCCTTTAAAAAGTGAGATCTAGAAGTTCGATCAAATTCAGAAATTTAATTTTCTACTAAGACTATGTCATATGTGGTGGTATGTGTTTTTCAGGAAGCATATTAGACTCCGTTTTCCTAGGAAAGAAACTCTAAGATTTGCAGGCATTTTTCTCCCTTCAACTCAAGGCCAAATTACCTTAATAACTCCTCCCTTTTCTTTTTTAGACAAGGTCTCACTGTGTCACCCAGGCTAAAGTGCAGTGGCATCATCATAGCTCACAGCAACCTCAAACTCCTAGGCTCAATCGATCCTCCTGCCTCAGTCTCCTGGGTAGCTGGGACTAAAGGTACATGCACGTGGCTAAGTTTTCTATTTTTTGTAGAGATGGAGACTCACTCTTGCTCAGGCTGATCCCAAACTCCTGACCTCAAGCAATCCTCCCACCTCCGCCTCCCAAAGTTGTGAGCTACTATGATTATAATCATGAGCCACTGTGCCCTGTCCATTATTTACTCTTGATGCCCTAAGTATTGGCTCTGCACCTCCCTAACTGCTCCTGGTGTACAGGTGTGCACACACCTACCACACATGTGCGTGCACACGTAGTGATGGATGAGCTTGTTCTTTGTCAAGAAAGCATTCCACGGATAGTGAGCACCCTGGAATCACAGTCCCAGGGCTGGGGATGTTACCTAGAGGTCATTCCTTCTAGTTTTCTGCTGGTGGATAAGAATACTGCTCAGTCAGTCCAGATGTGTGAGTGTTTAGGAGGACTAGGCAGACCACTGGACCTAAGTCAGAAAACCTACTATCAAGTCTAGTCTCTACCATTTCCTCTCCATTTGCCCATGGGCAAACTTTCTAAGCTTCACCATTTTCATTTGTTAACTGAGAACATAGGTGTTAACTGAGAATATAGGTGTTCTATGTATTCACAAAGTTGAATATCAAATAATATACATCTTATGAAAATGGTTTTAAAGCATCTGTCAATAATAAGGTGGTATCAATGTCATCATCACCTTCATCATGATGAGTCCTTTATGAGTTTTCACTATATGAAAATTCTTATTGCCTTTCTTTCTACAAAACAAACCTTTATCCTCCTCATTTTCTCTTCTGTTAAGATGCTTATGTTCTACCACATATCTCTTGGTGTTAATCTTGCTGCCTCATGGGAATGTTTAATTGCTTACCTGGGTTAATTGCTTAATAAGGCTTCTACACACATTTCTGTAGATGAGGAGATCTCTTCCCTGGTGTTAAACATGAAGCAATTATTCCAAAATCAAGAAGAGAGAGCTCCCAAAAATGCAACTGACATGGCTACTGGATGATACATAGCCAATAAAGTTTGTTCCTTTTATTTAAATATTGTTCACACTGGTTTATGGGTCACATACTCATTTTCTGCTGTTTGCTACCCATGTATAAGGCAGGTCAAGCTCTTGCATAAGAAGATGTGCAGGAATAGGGGTGCTGATGCTTTTAGCAACTTCATCTTTTCATGTTTTTTCCCCTCAAACCTTTCTCCTCCTTCAAGTAAGTTATTTTCATTGGCCTTTCTATGACCTGATTTCATCCCACAATAGCACCTGTGACTGTCTGTCTGCAGTCTGACCTATCAGGAGTCTGGAGTCCCAGACAAATCATTTGTGCTTCTGTATAAGGGAAGTCTCAGAAAGGCCTTGTGAATTTCAGGTGCCGCACAGTTTTCTGTAATCTTGTTTTGGTTTTACTTCTCAGAAAACTGGCTGCCTGCTTTTGTTTTCTTCTTATCTTCCTCCATATAGCCTTTACCTTTTAAGTAACCAGAGTTAAATTATCAAGAAACTGGCGTGCCTGCCCTAAGTAGCACCGGCTTTGCTGTTCTCATGTCCCTGCCTCAGTTACTTTGGGTGTCCTACATCCATCTTTAATAATCCATATTCACATCAGCACATGTATGAATTATTATGCAATTACACAGGCTTATAAACATTCATGTATGCAGGGCTTCTGTTGGAACTATCCACAGTTTGCAGGATGTTGTGGAACTGAGCCCAGTACAGAAAGGAGTGTACATGTGCCATCAGTCACGGTGAGATTATTAAGATAGATCCCTGAAAAGGATTCTGTTCTGTCCTCTTTTCTTGGCATCTTCCTTGGAACCTCCTTGGCAGATATGGGGTTATATACATCCCCTTTATAAAATGAAGGTGCCCTCACAATGTGCTGCTTTGGTGGCTCTCTAGTTTCCTCAGCTGTGGTCTTCCCACTAAGGTTTTACCGTTAGCCTTTAACCATTTGGCCAGAGTCATACTGTCATGTCCCGTCTCCATCTGCTGGCCTCCAGTTTTCAGGTTTCTTTCCTGCTGCTCTCAAAGAATTTCAGAGCTCCTATGCCTCTTTCTTCCTCTTTCCTAATGGCTTTTGTGAGCTTGCTGGAGACCAACATTCACAAGTCCACTGACCTTTGTTTTCACTTCTGTCATTGACTAGATATTTTGAAATTCGTTTTCCATCTTTTCCAACATCTCATATTCTCTGACCACCTCCATTATATCTTCACATCTTCATGTCTCCCATTGAACATTCTTGTTGTCCTTATGGTGACTTCAGCCTCTGCCTGTCTTCCTGTTTTCCCCATCACCATCAGTGTTCTTCACTCTTTTCTCTCTCTCTAGGCTTCTTCCCCTTAACCCAAAGATTTACTCAGTTTACTTATCCACTGATCCTGTCCCACCACCAACTTGTTTATCACCTCCAACCCGCCAACCTGTATTTTCCTTCCCTTTATTTCCAAACTTTTTTTTTTTTTTTGAGACAGAGTCTCACTTTGTCGCCCAGGCTAGAGTGAGTGCCATGGTGTCAGCCTAGCTCACAGCAACCTCAAACTCCTGGGCTCAAGCGATCCTGCTGCCTGAGCCTCCCAAGTAGCTGGGACTACAGGCATGCGCCACCATGCCTGGCTAATTTTTTGTATATATTTTTAGTTGGCCAATTAATTTCTTTCTATTTATAGTAGAGACGGGGTCTCGCTCTTGCTCAGGCTGGTTTTTGAACTCCTGACCTTGAGCAATGCGCCCGCCTCGGCCTCCCAGACTGCTAGGATTAGGCGTGAGCCACCGCGCCCGGCCTATTTCCAAACTTTTTTAAAGAGTAGACAAAAAGGAATACAAAGGAGTGTATGTAAGTATTACATTAAGGTACTCAGAACCACTATTCCTACAATCTCGTTTCTGTCCCTATCATCTTGGAAATTTTTCAAGAGTACTCTGGCAACACTGACATTTGTGTAGTAGTCAACGTTAGCCATGACTTTCCCTTAGAAACTTTACTTCTTGTCCGTCATGTCATTACAGTCCCTGGGTTTGGGGATGTCTGTAATTAATCAACCCCTCCCTTTCTCCTTTTATGGCAACACCAACTTCTTACTATCCTCTAATGGTAGCTATTCACCAAGATTTTTCCAGCCTTGTTCCTCTTTTCTCTTTTCATTTTCTCCCCTAATGGTTCTATCTATTCCTGTGGTTTCAAATCCAGCCTCGCTGTGGATTACTCCAGTGTCTATATTTAAGTCCAGCCTTTCTCCTACATCTCCACCCTATATTTCCACCATATTGTCTGATTATACCTCAAACTCAAGGAGCACAAAGAGGAACTCATTATTGTCTCTCTACATTTTTCCTCCCACATTCTCTTTTTATCTGTTCTTGGCACTTTGATTATTGTAGTTACCCAAACGTTTGAGTGATATTTGAGTTTCGTTTCTCCCTTCATTTTCTCACTAACTGGGTAACAAGTCCTGAGGATTTTGATTTCTACTACTGTTGTCCACTAAACAACCATTGCTCCTTTTTCATCTACTTTAAGGAACCCTCAATATTGTCAGGGCAGCACCATATTCAGGCAAGGAGTTCCCTTCCTAACTCGAGGAAATTAGCCACAAATAGTCTAAGCCCAAAATGGTAATCCCATTCTCTGTGGATGTGAACTGATGTAGAGATGGGCATGTGATCTGGTTCTGACCAATGAGACAAAGAGATGTTTGCTAGGAAGCTTATGGGAAGGATTTTGCACTTACAAAAAGAAAGACAGTAAAGAGACTCCACCCACTTCTTCCTGCCCTGACTGTTGTCCTGGAGCTGCTGCAGCTGCCTATGACCAGTGATGCAATATGCACGGGACAAAAAGTGGAGAGGAAAGACAAAAGAAGCCGGGTCCTTTATGGTGTAGTTTAGCCACTATAGTAATTTTGGAACCACCTACTTCCAGACTTTTCCTCTGAGAGGTAATTAAGTGTCTTCATTTTTCTAAAACCTGTGTTAGTCATTAATCTGTTACTTGCAACTGAACATATATTCATTTTCATAAAACTTCCAAAATCCCTTTCAGATCTTTTGAATTTTAAAAAATTCCTCTTGATTCTTAAAGTACTCTTCTCAATTTGCAGTTATTTATTTGTTTGACAACCTGTTTACTGCTAATATCCCTTATTAGACAGTGCTAGGGAAATAGGATCCCCTTTTTTCTTTTTCTTTTTAAGAAGGCAGGGTTCTCACCCTGTTGCCCAAACTACAGTGCGGTGACATGATTATAGCTCACTGCAGCCTCGAACTCCCAGGCTCAAGTGATCCTCCTGCCTCAGCCTCTCGAGTAGCTGGGACTATAGGCACACGCCATTATGCCTGGCTAATTTTTAAAATTTTTGTAAGACTGTGTCTATGTTGCCCAGGCTGTTCCTGAATTCCTGGCCTCAAGGGATCCTCTTGCCTCAGCCTTTCAAAGTGCTGAGATTATAGGCATGAGCCATCATGCCCAGGCCCTTTTCTATCTTAATCTTGCTGTCTCCCTAATATTTAGCATAGGATCTAGCATTGAGTGGATGCTTAGGAAATAATTATTGAATGAATAAATGAAAAAACAAAGGAAAAAACTGATGCCTAGGAAATGAATTGTTTTTCAGATAACATATGGAGGCTGAGTGGAGAGTGTTATTTTTATTATTAATAACAGTAGATGATTCAGATATTACACTTGACCCTTTAAAATCTAAGTCCAAGGAAATGAGTGTGTAGCCCCACTGGCTGAAGGCCCAGAAAATAGAAGGTTAGAGATTGGGATGAGGTTAGACATTGGAGATGCCAGCATCTGAATAAAAGTTCAAATGTGACCCTAAGACTAGTCTAGGGTCAACCTCTTGTCTCTAGTAGCTGATTTTTCCACACTCCTATAGTGACAATGTTCAAACCATTTTTATTTGATAAACTGATTAGCATATTAACCAAGATTAGCCCAGGCAATTGGATAGCCACACTCTCTTAAAATGCATTCAAAGTCTGATTACTTTTTTCAAATGGCAATTAGTAACAAATGGAAACCGAACTCTAAGCTTGACCAGCTACTCTGAGTACTGCAGAAACCAAGCCTTCATTCTGGGGAGGGAGGCACCACTTTGCTTAATGAACTTGTCCCTTCAGCGTGTCTTCTGAATTTATCTCTGTGTTGTGCCCCTGCCTCCTCCACATCCCCCATGTGGCTGCCTTCAGATTTTTTCATTATTAACTTTTTCTTTCTTAATTTCTTCCTTGCATAACCCCAGCCCACAAAGTTCTTTCCTTTAACTTCAATTTCATTAGCATTTACTGTCTGTACTTCTAAACTGATTCTTTGATACATCTACTTCTCTATTGTAAGCCAGTTCTTTAATTGATTTCCCCAATAAAATTAAAAGCTGCCTGAGCATGGGAACTGGTGTACCCAAGTCTGTGGGATGCACAGAACCTTACAGAGGGTAAATTTCATGTGACTGCTTAGAGCATAAATGGTTTAAAACAAAAATTGAAATCATCAAAAATTGGTGGGAGAAAGGTAGGCAGTAAAAGCAAGGAGGCTTTCTAAATTTTCTATACTTCTATTTTGTTTGATTTTTTTTCTTCCAGTAAGTATGTATTATTTTTGTAATTAAAATTTATCACTAAGTAGCAAAACAAAGCAAACAAAACTGGGAGACGTTTGTATCTATCAAATGGTACTTTACATTTCCCAGGAAACACTCTTGGTTCAAAATACCTGAAGATGCTGGGGTAAATATTTAAACATTTAAACATTTCAGCAGACAAGAAACTGTAGGACCACTGCTTTGTGTAACTGCAGGGGAAATTAATAATGTCACATTCTTTATGTGGTAGCCCTGAAAGAAACTAAGAGAAATTCTAAAGTCAAATGTAACAGAAAGCTCAAATTCTAAGAGGTATGGAATACTGAAAGTGACAGCTGTCTTGGGGACATTTACAATTCCCTAGCAACCCATGAGCTCTTGGATTCAACAGGCTTTATAAGTTGGGTGACAGGCAAAAAGTATAGGGCCCATGAAAGAGAGAACTTAAAAAATGAAAATCTTCTAATTCAAGAAAAAAAAAAGTAAACAATGACTATCAGGCTAAAGCACTGCCTCTCTACATAGAAATATTCTTACCTTGCATCAAGTTCTCCTTTGCATAAAACACTGACATTTTCATAGTGTTTGGGAGCCTGCTGTTGGCTTCCAAAAGCTCTGGCACCATATCATGCTGTCACTGTAACAGCTCTCCAGTGAGCCATCAGAAACTCAACTATAGCATTTTGAATACAGCAGTTTGCTTGCCACCAAAACACTAAATTGCAATATTTTATATTTTCCTCTATTTAAGTTTTAGTGATGCTGCATAAAGTCTAACATGGTCTTAAGCTAATACAATCACAAAAAAGTCTTAATAACACTACATCTTGGCACAGCCTCTGGTGAGTCTGGTCTGCTAAGCAGGCCCAGTGAACATTGCTCAAGTCATTTAGTTAGTCCCCTCTAACTAGAATGTGACATGAAGATGCTACACAGTTTCCCCCACGAAAAGTATTTCCAGAAGCAATGGCAAGGGATGCGTAGGGTAATTTGCTTGTACTGAATGTACAAAGGAAGTACTTGGGAGTAAGACAAAGATTTCCAAAAATGGTCTGGAGAGAGAGGTTAACAATGTTTGATTTAGTTCTTTTCTGGCTTGAGAAACAAAAAGTGAGCCTAAGTAAGCTCTCAAGCCTCTAAAGCCTTTGGAGGCTAAGACCTTGGACTTCCCCAGAGCTGAAACCGTAGCTACCAATGACAAATTCACAGATTCCCCACCTTTCCAGTGGCTGTACAGAAGGAGATTTCCCTGGGCTTCCAGAAGAGCTGGCTCTGGGAAGCGAGACCAAGGGAGGCGAAGTTGCCCTGGAGGCCAGAGCCTCAACTGTCAATAACAAAGCCACAGGGAACCAGGGCTTGAAGATCAAGTGGTGGTGATAAGGGAAACTGAGGTCTGCAGTACTCTCAACCTCTCCTCCTGTTCCTTGTGGAACAACTCTTCTAGCCTTCCCAGCTGTGTCCCTCAATTTACTAAGAAAAGATGCTGAACCCTTTCAGAGCAAGAGGCCATCAGACTGAGATTCTGATTTAAAAGATAAGCATGAATAAAAGGCAAAGGAAATGTTTTCAAAACAAAGCCTACATTGGTAAATATGTTTAGCCTTTCTCCTCTAACACCAGGACCCCGCATCCAAGCAAGGTGACCCCTAATAACTACCATCCATGCCCTTGCTGCAAGAATCAGAATATTTGTTCTTGTTTTAGAAGCACAAATGGTCCTAAGAGCAGATTTTCAAAAATGAGAGGAACTATAGCTCCAATGAAGACATCTTGACCCTTTTAGGATGAGTATAATGATGTGTTGTCGACATATCTTTCTGCAGCCATTCTTTCAAGATGCTGCCCCCTCACTCCTCTTGCCTGATCAGTCTTCTATCACAAGCCAGACTAACCGAAACTCTAAAGAACTCCCAGCCCTGAGAGTATGATGACCTGTCTGCAAGCAGATTGGTTGCACACAACTAGGGGAAGACACATTCCCCCTGAAAGACCCTCCTTGGTCAGATACATCACTGGATGTAGCTTTACTGCCAAAAGGATCAACTCTTGGAGTTTATTCCCCTCTTTCCTATCTATGGCTGGTCTAACTTTTTATTAGCCTTGAATAAAACAGAGAACGTGACCTAAGATGTGCTGTTTAACGTCCATATTTTAGGGAAACAAAAAGTCACAGATGGTGACGACATGGGTAAAAATTCGTATCTACTTGGAACAAGGGCAGAGTCAAATTCTCACTCTAGTTTCATTGGGAATACACTGAAATGTGGGTAGGAATGTGCACAAGTTCAAGCGTAACCCTCTTCCAAGCAATCCTGGCCAATGGTACGTCCATCTACACTGCTCACCTGGAAAAGGCAGCTCCCAGCACAAATGCAGCATACTCCTTCACCGCGGGCTCTGTGCTGTTTAGCCCATTGATCACCACTTGAAGACCACCAAAGGAAAGCAGGTCCTGTGCATTGTCCATCTGCAACAAAGGCACTGTTTAGTATAGTACAGCCATCAAGGAAAGAAAAGTTCTTCTAGTCTTTCTTTTGGCAACTATCCAAAATCAAATTAGAAAGCCAAGTAAAAAATAATAATGGCCTTTTTGACTAACTAGGAAAGGGTTTGCAAAAACAAATCAAATTTTTAAATAATCTTAAATTTGAGAACTCCTAATTCATCTAACATGATTTATAAGTACCTGCGTGGGAATCAGTGGAAATGGCACCTAGCTATTGCTTATGCCAAACATGTCCTGGAAAATTCTAATACCGTAATGAGTCACAAAGCTTACTCCTAATGTACAAGCTGTTAACACAAAGAATCTGGCATCATCAGCACCACTAAATGGTGCCATGCTTCCTGTTGATGTCCAACCCCAATGGGGGCAGTGGAGGTAGCAAACATTTTTTTTTTAAAGCTGATTTTTAATTAGAAGCCAGGGACTATAAAAGGAGCTCTGTTGTTAGGGAGTAGCAGGGAGTGCTATAAGAGTGTTAGGAGAAGAATAACAATAGTATCCTTCTCTTCCATTTAGGGTTGACTGTATCTGAAGACATTCATGATAAAAATCTGCATGAAAATCACTCTCCCAAAGGCTTCCATCTAGGCTGTGCTACTGGCTAGCGGCTACGTATTGAACAGTGCAGAACATTTTTATCATCACATAAAGTTCTATTAGACAGCCTTGGTCTAGGCTATCATTTAAACTCCAGATCCTCAAGTCCAGACTCTCTCCCCTTTATTTTAAAGGGGATCTCATTCCCCAAGTTTCATTAGTATCCTGGAACAAAAGGACTCACCTTTCTCAAGAAGGGCACTGTGTCCTGTTTTCCCTACGTAGTAACTCCAAAGCATCTTTGCTGCTACAAAGGCTGCCTCCTGCCCACATGCTGATCCCACTCCATAATCACCATGAAAACTTAGGGAGCGAGAGCTCAGCAACGATGTGCCTGCTTACCCACCCTCTTCCTGCAGGTACACGAAGCCATTTCCTACCTGACTGCATTCTTGCCTCTGCACCGGAAGAGAACTCGGACAGAGAAACTGAGTGTGAAGAACAGTATTTGAATCTGCCAATGTTTCTGGGTGGGCTTAACCTGTTTTTACCACTTAAAGGATCATTCGTTTTGATAGATTATCCATGAGAGCAGGGGTTTTGTCTGTCTGTCCACTGCTATAGCTCCAATGACTAGAATAGTGCTGAGCATACGGGTAGGTGCTCAACAAATTATTGAACTGATGAATATGAATTTGACCAGAAAAAAATGTTCCTGAAATAAAACTCCACTGTGAATAAAAAAGGCAATCTGAAGTGTTTGTGCCAACAAAATGGAAGGGCCCCTGCTACCACAGACCTGAAGTGATGGCCAAACCAGATCGTGAAGCAAGCATGAAGTCTGTTCTGCACGTGCCAACCCCCCCCCCCCCCCCCCCCCCGCAACGCCACCCCCCCCCCCCCCCCCCCGCAACGGCGGGATCTTTCTGCCCTAATCTGTCCTTGTGAAGAGGAGGGATTACTGGTCCACAGCCCAGTCGACTAGGGAGATCCACAGTTGGGTGCCCTGCTGACATAATCACCTTCCTTCCTCACATATTCATATCTTAAAATAAGCATTCACTGCCTATCCTGTGATCCTCCTCCTTCTAGGTATTCTGAATGCAAAACCATGGCTCAGAATCCTGTCTTTCCATGCCTGGAATGGCCACTCATCATCAAAGCGAGTATGAATTCCTAGCAGAGCAGCTGCCACTCTGTCAGCCCCAAAGCAACAGAGCCCAGAGTCGCAGAGGTTCTGTTCTAGATTCAGTTTATCTATATTATTGCAACGATAATTCAGTGTGATATAAATGCTGACATTTATATAAGCACTTCAGCCTTTTCAAGATGTTTTCTCATTTTTTATTTCACTAGCAGTGAGGAAGAAAAGAGTCATTCTGCCCAGCGCACATCAAATCTGGGCCCTCCCCAGTGACACACAGGAGAAGGCAGGGCCAGGGCCCAGGTCCACAGCTCCCCATCTGGGTCTGGGGCCAGAACTTTTCTCAGGCTGCCCTCAGGATGGGGTGGGCCAGGCAGAGAGCAGTAAAGGAGGGAGTATATTAGGAAGGGGACAGCAGGGAGCTATGCCAACACTCAGGAGGAAAGGAAATAAGCAGAGCACTGACCAGGCAATGAGAGAACAGAAAACAGAAAGGGAGAAATGGTACATAATTGAGGAGTCACGTGAAAGAAGGCAAACACAGTGCCCCAGGGTAGATGAGGCATATGGAGGCTGCTCCTTATAAATAACTCACAAACTGTTTTCCATTCACAAGGTTTTGCTCTTCACATATCCTGTTTAATAATTCAAATATAGCTGTGAGGAATCCTTGGGCAGACCCAGTCCAGGTCCTGAAAGCCTGTGGTCCCTCAAACCTCAACTCAGTGAGTCTGGAATGGGAGTGGATGGGAGAAGGTCCTGGCTAAAAGAGTCCTATCTTCCTTGAAGCTAGCACTGCCTAACCCTAACTCCTCATCATAGCTGGAACTCCAGGCTGAGTTATGTCTTATTTAATCCCCCAGTGAAATCACAGCTTAACACATCTGCACCACAGCCCAATGGACCAACCCGAACCAAGAACCTTACTCTTCCAAACAAAACAAAACACCACTGTCTCTATCAGAGAGTGCCAAAAAGAAAATGAAAAGAAGGTACCAATAACCCAGAACATCTATGCCTGCTGCCAACAGACGAGTATGGCTTCTACCCAGAGACTGGTTGCTGGGATGACCTCAGGCTGAGACTGGTGATGTGCATGAAAATGTTTACCCCACCCAGTGAGCTGTGAAAGCAAAAGGGATGTCACCCTAGTGATTGCACTGCAAGGTGACCAGAGGACCTGCAAGGGAAAAAAAAAAAAACTTTGTTGGGGCACTGCTACCTGAAGCCTTCTGTGTACTCACTGCCTTCTACGTTTGATAAGCTCTCCAGTCATGTTGGTATTGCATGTGCAACCAGGGTAAGAGCCTACAGAAACCTGATACCTGAAGATCAATCCAAGTTTGTTAAATAAGAAAAAATAAAGCTGTCAACATCAGAGCAGGATTGAGCTGGTTAGTAACCCCTAGGATCCTTAATCCTTTAAATATCTCTAAAGGAAAAGCTGTTAGAGTTTTTGTTTTTTACTCTGGAGAGCAAAACTGGAAACAGGACAAGAACCCAGGTTCACTTTTTTCTCTAAGAGGATCACAGTCCTGCTATTTGAGGCCTGATCAAGAGTTATGAGCAGAGAAAGAAGATGAAGAGGCTGCCCCATAATTCCTGCAGATACACTGCACACTCATCCTCTTTCACCACAGAAGCTGGCAAAATCCTAAAGAAAGAATGTCTTTTAGCCCAGTTTATAGAGAACAAGGACACTATCGTGCATGGGAGGATACTGAGCATTTATGTCTTCATAAGGATCTCAAACAAGCCTTTGATTATGATTACACAGCCTCCTGGGCCACCACTGGCCCTAGTATGGATTACCACGACAGCCTCCTGTCTGGTCTCAGCTTCTATCCATGCCCCTGTCTGCAGTCCAATTCTCAACACAGCAGCTGGAGGAAATCTTTAAAGGTAAGTCAGAGCATGTCATTCTTCTGCTCAACATCTTCCAATAATATCCAAGTTCACTCTTTCCCATGGCCTACAGGGCCCTCTATCTTCTTCCTTCCATTACCTCTCTCAGCTGCTCCTGATTGTCCTCTCCTGCTCTCTCAGCTCCAGCCACACCGACCTCCTGTGGTTCTCAAACAAACTAGGCATGCTCCTACCTCAGGGCTTTTGCACTTGCTGTTCCTCCTGCCTGAGATGCTCCTTCTCAACACTGACAATCCCTGCCCTGCTCTACTTTTTATTTTTCCATAATATTTATCACCTTCAAATATAGTATAATTTACTTATTTGCTATGTTTGTCTACCTGCCTCTGCTAGAAGGTAACCTCCAATTTTGTTTAAATCTCAAGTACCTGGAAGAGTATGTGGGACTTAGCAGATACTCAATAAATTTATTTATTGAATAAATGAATGGCTTCTCTTGGCTGCTTTGCCTTAGCACCACCTATTCCCTCCCTTTTGAGCTTTGTTCAAAAGGTACCAGTTTCCTTTGAAAAGCAAAGTGGTAAAAAGATTAAGAACACAGAGTATAGGGTCAAAAAGACCTTGTTGCAAATCCCAGCTCTACCACTCAATAGGCTGGGTAATCTGTAGCAATCACATAACCTCTCTGTGCCTCACTTTGCTCATTACAAAATGGGATTAATAGTGGTGCCTACTGATAGGGCAACTACGGAAGTTAATGAATTAATGTATACAAAGCACCTGAGGCAGTGCCTGGTATACAATAAAGCTCAATAAATATTAGCTATTATAAGTCTAATCAGTTATTTCCCTGCTTCAAACTCTCCAATTGCTCTTAGGATCAAAGCTAAAATCATAAAGAGCATGATAGTCCCAACCTCACCTCTCTCACTCCCTACTATTCCAGTTTTACCTATGCTACCCCTCCCCCGCCCACTGTGCTCCAGTCACTCCAATCTTTTCCATGCCCTCAATCTCACCAAGCTTACTCTGCCCCAGAATCTTTGCACATGCTGTTCCCTCTACCTGGAATGCTCTAATCTAAGGATAGACAAACTTTCCCTAATGGGTCTGACAGTAAACATTTTTGACTTTGTAAGCCATATGGTCTCTGTCACAACCACTCCATTCTGCCGTAGAAGCATGAAAATGGCTATAAAACAATCTATAAACAAATAGGAGCCACTGTGTCCCAATAAAACTTTACTTACAAAGGAAGCATCAGGCCAGATTTGGCCTACAGGTGATTTGGCCTACTATCATTTGCCACCCCTGCTCTAGTCCCCTCTCTTCACCTAGCCACCTCCTAATCATCCTTTAATGCTCAGCCTAAATGTCATGTCCTCTGAGATACCACCCTCATTGCCCCTGACGAGGCTCTAAGTTGCCCTATTATATACTCCTATGGCACCCTCTGGAGCTCTTATCATAATCTTAAATTATCTCATCATTTAACCATTTATTTGTTCAATTGTTCATTATTTAATTGCTTCCCTCTCTAGACTATAAACTACATGGGACAAGGACTGTGTCTATTTTACCTCTGCTGTATTCCCATGTTGAAAAAATGAAGAAGGTAACACTCCAAATGAAAAGAGCTTGGCTCTGGCCTCTAAGAATATATCTTACCACAACAGACAATGATCTGGATTAAAAATAGTCTGTGCCCTGGGAGAGAAGTAAAGATGCTGATGCTATTTTCTTAGAGTTTAGAGCAGGGGGATTTATTTTTGGAGCTGTCAGTTAAAAGTCAGACTTAAGGACAAAGAAATACAGTACCTGATGGACATAATATTCAAGATCAAAGAGTGCAGCAATCTTCTCTTCCAAGCTGGAGCTGGAACTATTGAACTTGTTGATCAGCCGTACCATGATCTGCATGTCAGTCTCAATGACAACATTCAGTTCATCAAAGTCCTTCTTTAGCTCCTCGATGGGGCGGAAGAGCCGCTTCACCTCAGCCTGTCTTGCCTAAGGAGAGCAGCAAAGAGATGATTAATTAACTTGATTGGCAACACCCCCCTCAAGATATCTGTGGTCTACCATGGATGCCGATCCTGAAAGAACTGCTACTCCAAGACTCCCAATCTTCTCTAACGTGCACTGTAAAAATCCACGTACTTTCTAATACACTCAGAGAAGACAGCCCTCAGAATCCAGCCATTTAGGCTTTCACACCATAAACACACCAAAAACATAGATTTTCCAATGTTCAGGAAGAAGGAAAAGTCTTCTTATGGCAATCACTGAGGTCAAGGGGAAGCAAGGCAAGCTCACCTTCAACCTCTAACCTCACACGGAACAGCTGAAATCTAAGGTAAAATAATCCGTGCCCTGGTTCTCTACCTTTCACAATCATAGAATATCTTGGCCTACCCAACCGGCAACATTTTAGGGAAACTTGGACATAGAAAACCGTGGGTAAGAGCTGTCAGAGCAGGAGTAATTTGATGATGAAAATTAAATCACTGTGATTACTGTCAATCTAACCACAGGTGTACAATTTGTTCAACTGTTTGAAATGGTTAAATTACTGTATGTATTATGCTCAAACCTCAAATAATTTTCTCTCAATCCCCCCACCCCACACACATAAAAAGATTTTTAAAATGAAATTATGTTGGAGGTGAATAAAATACTTTAATTAAATATTTTATATATCTGACACTCCCTGTTTTCTTCCCAATTTTAGAGGATAGTGCTTATAAAGAGAATCTGGAAAGTCACAGTGGTTTATGTATCTGTCTTCCAAGAAAAATTAAAAGGCACAGATATTTATAAAAAGCAGGATGATGAGCAGCTGTCAGCTTCAAATTGCTCATCTATTACCTATGGGTTTCTTGCTCCAGTTATAAGCACTCCACAGAAACACCAACCAAAGAAATGAATCAGCCTGTCTTTAAAAAGACCAAGCTCTTAGCAGAGCAATCACTTCTATGGGGCAGCACATCCTGATTCTTTGGGCTAAAACAACATGAAATGCTCTCCCTGCACCCAGCTAGAGGACTCTGGATGGCTGCCGAAGCAGGTGAAAAGGTCTGGGAAGGCTGAGTCACTTTCTAGAGCAGCGAGATGACAGGCAAGCAAGCACAATAAGAAACTAATGACATCTGCTTCACAGAAATGATGTATGTCTGGCTCTCAAGAAGACCTTTAAAAAAATAACAACTTTATTTTGAAATAATTATTATCTCCCAGGAAATTATAAAAACAGTACAGAGAATATAACGTACCCTTCATCCAGCTTCCCCTGGTGTTAACATTTTACATAACAATAGTGCAATATCAAAACTAAGAAAAAGACCTAAGTACACTACTATTAACTAGACTACAGGGGCCTTATTCAGATCTCACCAGTGCGTGTATGAAATGTATGAAAATATGAAAATTGTATCATTCTATACAATTTTATCAAAGATACAGATTTGCGTAACCACCAGAACAATCAAGCTATAGAACTCTCCCACCACTACCAAATGCTTTGGTACTACCATTGTGTTACCTCTTTATAGATCCACCTCATCCTCCCACCCTATTCACTACCATCCCTATGCCCTGGCAACCACTAATTTGTTCTCCATCTTCTATAATTCTGGCATTTGAAAAATGTTATATAAATGGAATCACACAGCCTTTAACTTTTTAAGATTGGCTTTTTTCACTTAGCAGAATGCCCTTGAAATCAATCGAAGTTACTGCACACACACATCAATAGTTCATTTCTTTTTAGTGCTGAGTAGTATTCCATCATATATACAGTTTGTTTAACTGTTCATCTGTTGAGGAACATCTGAATTGTTTCTGGGTTTTGGCTATTATGAATAAAATTGCTATGAACATTTGCATACAGGTTTTTGTTTAAACCTAAGTTCTTATTTCTCTGGGATAAATGCCCAAGAGTGCAATTGCTGGGTTATATGATAAGCATATGTTTTGTTTTATAACAAACCGCCAAACTATTTTCCAGAGTGGCTGTACCATTTTACATGCCTACCATCAATGTGTAAAAGACCCAGTTTCTCCATATCCTCAGCAATATTTAATATTATTATTATTTTTTGAAACAGAGTCTCACTCTGTTACCCTGAATAAAGTGCAGTTGTATCATTGTAGCTCACTGCAACCCTCAACTCCTGGGGTTCAAGTGATCCTCCTGCCTCTGCCTCCCGAGTAGCTGAGACTACACGCATATGCCACAAAGCCTGCCTATTTTTTTCTTTTTTTCCTTCTTTTTGGTAGAGGAGTCGTCTCACTCATGCTCAGGCTGGTCTCAAACTCCTGAGCTCAAGCAATCATCTTGCTTCACCCTCCCAGCTGCTAGGCTGTACCTGGCCTATCACCATTTTTTATTTTAGGCACTCTAATAGATGTATAGTAAATAGCTCACTGTGGATTTAATTTGTATTTCCCTAATGGCTAATGATGTTAAACATCTTTTCATTTGCTTATCTGCCATCTGTAAGGTTTTTCTGCAGTGGCGGAAAAAACAGAGAGAGAGAGAGAGAGAGAGAGAGAGTGGGGCCAAACCACATGGCTTTATTTAGTGCTCCCGGACAAGGTTCTGGGGCCCCAAGAAAGGGGGGCCCCAGAAGTCGCCTCCTTTTGAAGGGGGTCTGGCCTTTTATACTGTTTGGGTTGGGCTAGGGACAATTGGCAGGAAGAGCTGGGGCGACCTTTGGTGGTCATTGACAAATAGGAGGTGCTGGAGGTATTTGTGGAATCCAGGAGCCAAAACTCTCTTATGGGGGTGTGGTAGTTTTCAGCAGGGCAGTCGTCCTTGGCAGGTCTGGTCTCATGAGCCTTTTCTTTTTTGATCTAAGGAAGGGAAGGGGCCCTGCCACCAGCTTAACACCATCCACATATCCTCTTTGGTGAAATGTCTGTTTTGTATAGATACTTTGGCCATTTTCTAAATAGGTTGTTGGTGTATAGTGTTGAGTTTTGAGAGTTCTTTATATATTCTAGATAAAAGTCCTTTGTCAGATACAAACAGTCCTTGCTTTGCATGGATCTGATATATACCAATTTCAAATACCACGGTTTAAATAACACCAGTCTTCAAACATGACTGAAATTTCAATTACCACAGTATGTTAACTGTGAGTAATTGCATAAAGTACCAATTTTGCTGCTAGCTGTTCAGTCCCCAAATCACTCCATAAATAATAAAAATGTCCATCATGTTCAGTGACTGATCATATCACATCTTTCAAAGTCTATCAGTGATTGGTCACTGTACCGACTGTGATATTCAGCTCATACAAAGATGCAAAGTGTATATAATAGTTGTAAGGCCTCCTCATCTCCCAATGATAAAACCATGTAACATTTCACAAAGATGGATAATCAAAAGAGAGAACTGGCCAGCAAAGATGTAAGTGCAGCAAAGAAATAAAAAGTGGTAACTTTGGCAGTGAAATTCAAATTGAATGGACGTGGAGTTACAGAGGAAACAGCTGACCTCTGGAATGCTGACACTGCCGATGTTTGATAAACTCTAGACATGCAGCCAGAGGAACCCGGCAAAGGCAAACTTACAGACACAAATTAGGAGAGTGATGAGAAGGATGTGACACTGGCAAAAAACCTTCACTTTATAAGAACTCCCAGAAATTTCACAACATTAAAATCACAAAGGATAAAATGCTGGAAGCTGATCCGTACTTAGAAAGGAGCATGACAATTCTCTAAGACATAGAAAAGATGGTTATTCTGTGTCATAAGTTATATGACGAGAAGCTAAGCACTGCTCAAACTACTCTTCGGTAAGTTTTTTACAAAGAAATACAAAATTTAATTCTCAATGTTTCTAATGTTTTAAATTATGGTGTCCTAAATAAATATTATGGCTACTTTTCCATTTCTGTATACATTTATAACCAACAGCAATGCAGTTTAATCTTTAGTAGGAATTTTTAAAGGTCATAGATCATAATTTTTCCTGTGGTAATATTAAGATTGCTTTGCACAGTTTCAGCTTGCACAGTCATTTTTGCAGTTCTACATGACAACGTGAAATGAGGACTGCTGGTATACGATTTGCAAATGTTTTGTCCAGTAGCTTATCTTATAATCATCTATCTTAACAAGGTCTTCTTTACAGGGCAAAAGTTTTTAATTATTGTGAAGTCCAACTTGTCAATTTTTTCCTTTATGAGCTATGCATTTGGTGTCATATGTTAAGAACTCTTTACCTAGTCCTAGTTCCCAAAGATTTTCTATGTTTAGTTCTAAAAGTATTTTTAAGCTTTACATTTTATATTTAAATCTATGAACTATTTTGAATTAATTTTTTTAAGGTATGAAGTTTAGATGACAGTTTATTTTTTGCTTATGGATGTCCACTATTCATTGAAAAGACTATTTGTCTTCTGATGAATTGGTTTTGTACTTGTCAAAAATCAATCAGGTGTATTGGTGTGGGCCTATTTGTGGGTTCTCTCTTCTGTTCCATTGATCTATGTTTCTTCTCCCTATTAATACTACACTGTCTTCATTACTGTAGCTATACAGTAAGTCTGCAAATCAGGTAGAGTGATTTCTCCTACTTTAATATTCTTTTTAAAAATTGTTTTAGCTATTCTAGTTCCTTCATGTTCCCATATGAACTTTAGAATAAGCTTATCTATATCTATGAAAAATCTTGCTGGGATTTTGATCGGAATTGCACTAAACCTATAGATTGATGTGGGGAGAGCTGATGTTTTTACTATGCTGAGTCTTTCAATCTATGAACACAGCATGTCCCTCCATGATTTACATCTTCTTTGATTTAATTTCATAATCTTTCATTTAATTTTATAATTTTCAGCATTACAGATCTTGTACGTCTTGTTAGATTTATTCCTAACAAGGAATAAATCCTTGTTTTATTTTTAGGAAAGCAACTATAAATGGTACTTGTGTTTTTAATTTCAGTATCCAAATATTCATGGCTAGTATATACAAATATAATTGATTGATGCTGGTTTTATATCCTATGACCTTGAATTAATTCTAGGAGGTCTTTTTTAGGTTCTTTAGGATTTATACATAGATAATCATGTCATCTGGAAAAAGGGATAGTTTTATTTCCTTCTTTCCAATCTATATCCCTTTTATTTCTTTGCCTTACTACCTTGTCTAGGACTGTGCTGAATAAGTAGCGAGAGTGAATGTCCTTGTCTTGTTCCTGATCACAGTGGCAAAGTATCCAGTCTTTCACTAATAGGTATGATGTTGGATGTAGAGTTTTCATAAATGCCCTTTCTCAAGTGAGGAGGTTTCTATTCCCAGGCTTCTTAGTTTTTTTATAATGAATGGGGGTTGAATACAGTCAAATGTTCTTTCTGCGTCAATTGATACATGAGGATGTGATTTTACTTCTTTAGCTTACTGATATGGCAAGTTACACTGATCACTTTTTTATTACATTGAACCAGCCTTGCATTCCTATAATAAACCTCACTTGGTTATAATTTATAATTTGTTTTATACATTGCTGGATTTGATTTGCTAATATTTTGGTGAGAATTTTTATATCTAAATTCATAAGAGATGTTGGTCTTAGTTTTTTTGTTGCTGTTGTTGTTTTGTACTTTGGTTCTAGTATCAATACTGGCTTCATAAAATAAGTTAGAAGTGTTCCTACCTCTTGCACTTCCTGGAAGAAACTTTGTAGAATTGATACTAATTGTTTTTTAATGTTTGGCAGATGTCTTAGTGAAACCACCTGAACCTGGAAACTTCTTTAACAGAAGATTTTTCACTACAAATTGAGTTTCTCTAATGCTTATGGGACTATTCATATTATTTCATGTTGGGTAAGTTCGGGTAGATATGCTTTTCTAAAGAACTGGACTATTTCATGCAAATTATCAAATTTATGTGCATAGAGTTATTCATAATATTCTCTTATTATATTTTCCTTTTATGTCTGTGGAATATGTAATGATATTCCTGGTTTATTTTTGAAATTGGTAATTTGTGTCTTATTGCTTTGTTTTGATAGAGGTTTATCATCTTTTGGTTTCACTGATTTTCTCTATTGTTTTTGTGTTTTCAATTTCATAGATTTCTGCTTGCTTTTTTTCCCCTAGTCCATTTCTTTCTCTATTTCTGCTTGCTTTGAGCTTATTTTGATCATTTTTTCCTAGTTTCTTAAGGACATTAAGATAGATTTAAGACATTACTACTTCTCTAATGTACGCATTTAATGCTATAAATTTCTCTTCCAGCTTTAGTTGTATCCTGCAAATTTTGATAAATTGTCCTTTCATTCTTGTTCAGTTCAATACACTTTTTTTTAACCTCCCTTAAGATTTCCTCTTTGACTCAAATATTTGGAGATTTTCCTGCCATCTATTACTGGTTTCCAGTTTGATTCCATTATGGTCAGAGAACATACTCTGTATAATTTCAATTCTTTGAAACGTGTTGAGATTTGATAATCAAGGATATGAGCTATCTTGGTCAATGTTCCATGGACACTTGAAAATAATATACATTCTGATATTGTTGAACAGAATGTTCTATAAATGTCAGTTAAATTTTTCTGATTGATGGTGTTTTTCAGGCTTTTTTTTTTTTTTTTTTTTTTTGAGACAGAGTGCCATGCTGTCAGCCTAGTTCACAGCAATTTCAAACTCCTGGGCTCAAGCAATCCTCCTCCCTCACTCTCCCGAGTAGCTGGGACTATAGGCACATACCACCAAACCTCGCTACTTTTTTCATAGAGACTCTCAGCTCGGGCTGGTCTTGAATTCCTGGCCTCAAGTGATCCTCTCCACTTCGCCTCCTAGAGTGCTAGGACTATAGGTGTGAGCCACCAGCCCACTTGTTTTTCAGCTCTTTAATACACTGACTGCCACACTAGAAAAAAAATTTTTTCCTTGGGGCCACAATGTTTTATTATGAAAATAGAATAAAAATTTTGTAAATAAAATGATTCTAATTTAATGAAAAATGTTATTTTTTATTGTTTTCTATGCATGAATTATATGCAACTTGAAAAATAGTTCACACACCTCCCAAGGTAAAGAGACATGTGAGTTACATATGCTTCATGAGGCCCTATGCTCAAAACTAGCATGAGTTAAATAAAACTCACATGGCAGTTACTGTGTTAATATCCTTGATGATTTGCTGTCTAGTAGTTGTAGCAATTCTGAAAAGGGGGTGTTAAAGTTCTCAACTATATATATATATATATATATATACACACACACATACATATATAGTGTTGTTGTTAATTTTTTTAAATACAGGGTTTTACTCTGTCACCCAGGCTGGAGTGCATTATAGCTCACTGCAATCTCAAACTCCTAAGGCTCAACCAATCTCCCCACCTCAGCCTTCAGAGTGGCTGGGACTATAGGCACACACCATGTCTGGCTAATGTTTTTATTTTGTTGGTGGGAGCAAGTAGAGATGGGGTCTCCCTGTATTGCCCAGGCTCGTCTCAAACTTCTGGTCTCAAGTAATCCTCCTATCTCTATCCAAAGTGCTGGGATTACACTATGAACCACTTTGCCCAGTCCAACTATAATTGTGGATTTGTCTGTTTCTTTCTTTCAGTTCTGTCAGTTTTCGCTTCAGGTATTCTGATATGCAAATAAAGGTTTGGTGCATATACATTTAGAATTACTATATATTTTAGTGGATCAGCCCTTTTATCACCATGTAATACTGCTCTTTGTCCCTGATCATTTCCTTTACTCTGAAGTCAACTTTGATATTAATGTAATTATTCCTGCTTTTCTTAAAGTAATGCTTGTGTGGTATACTTTCCATTCTTTCAGTTTCAACCTATCACCTTTATCACTATGCTTGAGTTTCTTGTAGAAAGCACACATTTGAATCATTTTTAAAAATCTATTACATAATCTGTTTTTAATTAGTATATTTGGACCAACTATAAAACATTTTAAAATTATATTTACATTTTAATGTAATTTTTTATATATTAGAACTCAAGTGTGCCATTTTATTATTTTCTGTTTGTTCCCTCTGATTTTGTTTCTGTTTCCCTCTTTTTGCCTTCCTGTGGCAAGGTAAGGTACATTTTCTAAAATTCCATATTGATTTGTCTGTGTTTTTGAGTATAACTGCTTATACAGTTTTTTATACTGATTGCTCTATATACTTTATACACTTATATAAAAAAACAAGTATCACAATATATATTATTCACTTATAATCTACTGGTATCAACATTTTATCACTTTCAGTGAAGTGTAGAAACCTTACCTCAAATTATGTTCTTTAATCCTTTTTTCTTTATAATGGTCTTAAAAATTTCTCTGCATACACTGAGAAACAGATCAGATACCATAATTTTTGGTTCAACAATCAATTTTTCCTAGCACTCTGGGAGGCCGAGGCGGGCTAATTACTCGAGGTCAGGAGTTCGAAACCAGCCTGAGCAAGAGCAAGACCCCCGTCTCTACTATAAATAGAAAGAAATTAATTGGCCAACTAATATATAGAGAAAAAATGAGCCGGGCATGGCGGCGCATGCCTGTAGTCCCAGCTACTCAGGAGGCTGAGGCAGCAGGATTGCTTGAGTCCAGGAGTTTGAGGTTGCTGTGAGCTAGGCTGACGCCAAGCACTCACTCTAGCCTGGGTAACAAAGCAAGAGTCTGTCTCAAAAAACAACAACAACAAAAAAAAACAATCAATTTTTAAAAGAAGAAGAAAATGATAATCTATTATATTACCCTCCCACCCCATTTTTTATTCACTTCATTATTCTTTCCTCTTCCTGATGTTCCAAGTTTCCTTCTATTATTTTTCCTTTCCATCTGGAAAATATCCTTTCGTCGTTCTTTTAGGGTAGGTCCACTGGTAACAATTTTTCTTAATTTTCCTTTTCCTGAGAATGTCTTGATTTCTTTTTCACTCCTGAAAGATATCCATAGCTAGAGAATTCTGTGTGAACAGTTCATTTTTTTCAGCACTTGAAGAATATTCCACATACTCCAGCCTCTGTGGTTTCAGATGAAAAATTCACTATCACTCAATGATTGTGTTGTTTCTCTCTAGTTGCTTTAAAGATTTTTCTGTCTTTGGTTTTCATAAGTTTAACTGTGATGTATCTTGGTGTTGATTTCTCTGAGTTTATCCTGCCTGGAGTTCACCTGGCTTCATGAGTCTGCGAGTTTATGCCTTTCACCGCATTTGGGGATTTGTTAGCCACTGTTTCTTGATTACTTTTTAGCCTCATACTCTTTTTCTACTCCCATCGGGAACTCCAGTGACACAAATGGTAGATCTTTTGTTATGGTCCCAAAGGTCCTTAAGGCTCTGCTACTTATTTTTCTAATCTATTTGCTGTTGTTCAGATTTTATAATTTTTATTTATCTTCCTTCAAGTTCATTGATTGTTTTCTCTGTCATCTCTATTCTGTTACTGGGCCTATCCAGTAACTGTTAAATTTTTAGTTATTATAGTTTTCAGTTCTATAATTCCATTTCATTCTTTTTTTAAATATCTTCCATTTCCATGTTGAGGTTTTCGTTTGTTTCAAGAGTATTCATAATTGCCTGTTGAAGCAATTTTATGATAGCTGCTTTAAAATCCTTGTGAGATAATTCCAACTTCTGAGTCATCTCAGTGTTATTATAGCATCTGTCTTAGCCGGCTCAGGCTGCTATAACAAAATACCACAGACCGGGTGGGTTAAACAACAGACATTTCTCACAATTCTGAAGGCTGGGTAGTCCAAGACTAAGGCGCCGGCTGATGTAGTTCGTGACAAGGATTCTCTTCCTGGCTTGCAGATGACTCCTAACTGTGTCTTCACATGGTGGAACAAAAGAGTGGTGGTCTCCCTTCTTCTTCTAAGGACACAAATCAAATCATGGGGGCCCTGTCCTTATGACCTCACATAAAGTTATTTCCCAAAGTTCTCACCTCCAAATAACATCACATTGGGGGTTAGGGTTTCAATGTATGAAATGGGGGGGAACACAAACATTCAATCTATAACATTGTCTGTTAATTGTCTTTCCTAGTTCAAGTTATGATGGGTCCTGGTTCTTGGTATGATAAGTAATTTTCAATTGTATCCTGGACATTTGGGCATTAAGTTGTGAGACTATGGGTCCTATTTATCTTTTTCAATACGCAATCATTCTATTTACATTCAGTATGCTGATTCTGCTTACTTGTGTGGGCTGTGGCTGCAACAATACTTAGTTTTCAGAGCATCTGTAGTGCTATTCTGGTCTACACACACTGTGTGCTACCCAAAGGTCAATCTAAAAACCTGGTGTTTCAAGGTGCAGTTCATTTCTCAACCCCTCTGCTGTGTTAATTATGGTCAGTGTCTTGAGTGGGTCACTAAGGTATATGTCCAGGACTTTATAAGCAAATTCCTTTCTCCAGCTCCCTTCTCTCCAAAATCCTACCCCTACTCTCTCATTGGGTGGGGAAACGGCTTCGCGTGCAACCAAAAAGTGCTGGGCGTTGGAAGTGGAAGTCAGGGTTCAACCCTGGGCCTCTAGTGACACCACCCTGGTGGGGGAATCAAACCACTGTCTCATGGCTATTGGCCTGAGGGTAGAAGTTCATCCTCCTCATTTGCTCGACTGCTCCTACCCCAGAGGGAAGCAGAATGCTACCTCACACTGCCTTGTTGCCACAAGTTTGGGGGTGAAAGTACAGACTCCTCATTCACCCCAACTGATACCATCTCATCAGAGAGAAGTAAAAAGCCATCTTAGTGTCGCCAGGCAGAGGACAGATATTCAAGTTTCCCACTTGGCCTCTGCTGATACCACCCGAGGAGGTTAAGCAGCCTGCTATCCCCCGATGGGAGGTAGAAAATCAGGATCCACACTTGGTCTCTGTGGGTACCACACCAGCAGGGGAAGCAGAGAGTAGCCACTGGGCAAAGGGTGAAACTTCAAGCTCTTTGTTCAACTCCCACTGACAATATCCTGGTAGAGGATGCAGAGCACTGCCTGCCTCACACCACCTGTTGCCATTAGGAAGGATATAAGCTCAGGCTATCCACTTGGCTTCTGTTGACCCTGGTGGAGGAATCAGAGTACAGCTTGCTACAACCTCCAAACAGGAAGGGGAAATCCAGCTTCCCACTCAATGTACACTGGCACTAAGTGTGGGGTGGGAGGATTTCCATAGTCTTTGGCTAGAGTAGGACAGGTACTATAAAAAAAGTTTCTGTCCTATTAGGGTGCCCCTTGCCCAATCCTTTGTTTAGAAAAAACGGGTTTCTCTTAGTGCCTTTTTTTTTTATTTCAGCATATTATGGGGGTAGGCAAGGGCAATATACATACTCTTAGTGCTTTTTAAAATTTGCACCACTTGGCATTTCCAGGATGTGAGATTCTTCAATGCTCAGTCTGGAATATATAGAAGACAAAAAGAAAACCTACGGAATTCACTGCCATGTCATTCCTCAGGTTTCAAGACTCCTAGCCACTCTGCTGAATTCTTAATACCTTTTAGTTTTCCTATATTTGGCTTTAGTATTATGTCCAGGGTTTTTAGTTACCCTTAGCTGGAGGAATAGGGAGAAATGAGTCTACTGTATCTTGCCAAGAATCAAAAGCTTAAGAAAGGCATATTTTAAAATGGAACAAATTTGTAGAATACAGGTAAATAATAACCAACATGATAAAACATAATGTATTAAGCAACTTGTTTTGAAACAGAGGGATAAATGGATGACAGTCAACAATAACAACCCAGGCTGGGTGTGGTGGCTCACACCTGTAATGCTGGCACTCTGGGAGGCCAAAGGAGGAGGACTGCTTGAGCTCAGGAATTTGAGAACAGCCTGAGCAAGAGCGAGACCTGGTCTTTATTAAAAATAGAAAAAAACTGGAATAGAATGTCAGCCCCCCCCCCAAAAAAAAAAATAGAAAAAATTAGCTGGGCATGGTAGCACAAACCTGTAGTCCCAGCTACTAGGGAGACTGAGACAGGAGAACTGCTTGAGCCCAGGAATTTTAGGTTGCTGTGAGCAGGGCTGACACCATGGCACTCTACACATGGCAACAGAGTGAGACTCTGTATCATACATACATACTTGAATAAATTTTTTAAAAAAGAAAAAGAAACAACAACAACCCGAATCTGTTGGGCGAGAGAGCTTTTCCAAGAGGCAAGGAACTCTGGGAAGGAATGATTCACTCAAATCTACCAAGGTACCAATGGATACAATGGAGCTCATGTCCTTTTCCCAAAAAAATCAAATCCCAAAAAACCCACTCACAGTTAATTGAGAGGATATGACCAATTATCTGACAGTATTGTCTTCATAAATAGCAAAAGTGCCACCCTATATTGCAAGATACCACACAGCCTGGGTTTAAAGATGAATAAACAAAAAGTATGATGGCATCTGTAGCCAGGAGTTTGAGACATGTAAGAAACTCCCCAACCAATTTCAAGCCAATTTATTTGCCAGTCCCAGAGACAGCTCTGACAGCGCTATGGCAGTAAGCTGAGTCTGTCTAGACAGGCTCCAGATGAAAACAGAAGGACCCCAGGATCCAGTACCTCAGTGAAGGAGCTGAAGTCAGGGAAGTAAGGTAAGAGTGTGACAGCCACACCTAACAGGTAGGCAGCTGACTCAAGTCAGCTGGTGCTAGGATCTTGCATTTGGGTGCTAGTATTGGGATCCTCTCACGAGAGGAGAGGAGAGGAGAGGATTATTTCTAATTGCAAACAACAGCAACCAAAATCTTTTAAATAATCCTTTGCATTTATATTTTTCAAATACTGCCATAAATAGTCATACTTTTACTACATTAACTGAATTACAGGGGGGAAATGCCATTACACAAGAAAAGAAAATCCAATCATACAAAGAAAGCAAAGAAAAGAGAAGGGGTAAAGTGGGTCTTCCACCCACAAAGAAGGCACGGAACAGGGGCTGACTTTTATGTTCCCATTAGCCCCAGATGAAGTCCATTGTGAGGGGGTGAGTGGAAAGAAGTCAAAGCCTGGCCACCAAAACACTGATCCCTGCCCTAGGCACCCACCTCTCCTCTCCACCTTCACCAAGGAGGGGAGCTGCTCTTCCTGTGATGCCTGAGTTAACACATATGTGGTAGGATGCAATTTCGTGCGTCACTTTCCTTCCCCACTCTGCAGCTACCGCCATCCTGCTACTCGCCTTCCCACACCACATACTCTACAAGGCAGATGTGACTTTGGTAAGATAAGACAAGGAAACTTGGCCTGCATTTAACACCTTAAATAGGCCAATACCAGCTCTCCCACCCCACCCTGCACCTCCTCAAAAGGTTCATTTTCTCAGAAATACTTAGTCCTAAAGGATCAGAGGAACCTAAGGCTTCTTCCACTACCATACAAGATGTCAAGTAGCTAATGTTGCCCCTCTAAGATATTACCTGGGTTTGGGGAAAAGAGCAGAGAGGTATATAAAGGCAAAGGGGACTCTGAGAAAGAGAATTTTTTTTTTTTTCTGGTATTCTAAAATCTTTCCTGAGTGAGGGAGAACTTGGATCTTCCAGGCAGCAATCAGAGGAGGTTCTTTCAGGAACAGGACTCAACTGGAATACACACAAATGACTTGTGACATTCTCTAGCTATTACATGAGCTCATACTCCATCTAAGAGTAAGGTTTCTTCCTATTAGAGGTCTGTAACTATGAGCCCTCCCAGGCTTTAGGGGCAGAACTAAGGGGCTGTGATCCTGCCCCTTCTTCCTTCTCCTTCCCTTAGCTTGTAGTCAAAGCTAGAGCTGGAAGAAACCTCAGTCACACTCCTGTCTCGGCCCCATGTTTTACATTTAAGGTATCTGAGGCCCAGAAAGAATACATTTGCTACATGTTCAAAAGACAAGGACCCAGGCTTCTTCCTTTCTGGTCTGGCTCCTCTGTTCTTTTGGAACAAGCTTGTACCTAACCCAAGTGTAAGTGAGGAGGAGATCTGGGTTATAATGTCTATTCACTCATAGCCTGACAATGGAGAGCACGGCCACCTCTGCTCTGTGCCTCAATTTCAACAAACATGGAGCGCTGTTTGGAGAAATGGAATGAAAAGTTGGATTCGAACCTAAACTTTGACAAAAATGTCCCAGGACTTTTTTTTAAAAAAAATAGTCCATAGTCTGTAACGGGTTTCTTATTTGTCACTAATGGCCCTTTAGTTTACAATATTGTTATTCTATATTTATTGCAAAAGCTTCCAGAAAGAGTGATTCCCTTCTCTGTAAAAATACCAAAGCCATGCCCTAGGCTTATACTAAGAGGAAAAAGCATCACATACCTTATCTTCCTTTGAACTCTCCATCTCTGCTCCCTCCTTGAATTTTGCCAGTGCCTCCTTGAGGTCCTGAGATGTGTAGGTGTTGGTGTTGACATCCAGCCTGTCCAGAGAAAAGCTGAGAGTGAGGAGGGAGGCAGGAAAGGAAATGACCCTAGCTAGCACCCCAAGGTAAGCAAGGCCAGGCCAGCTCTCATATTGAATGTACTATCACACCTTTGCCTTCAGTCAGCCAAGGGTCCAACAGACTGCCCTTACCTTAAAGCTAGAGGAAGAAAGACACAGCTGAAGATGAGGTTAGTTCATGAAAGAAGAGGAAATGGCATGGGGCAGACAGAACCAGGGAAAGAGAGCTCTCAGCCAGCCGCTCTGGCAGAAATAAGCCCAGAATATCTGCGCAATGCGGCTCCCTAAGCACATGTCAGGGCAGAACCTCCTGGAGGGCAATGGGCACAGACACAGGGAGTAATATGCACCCTTATTTATATTCTTTTGGGAAAGGGGACAACAGAGCCCAGAACTACCCCCCCCCCCAGCATGTGCCCTAACTGATCTGACAAGCCAGCACGTCTTCACAAAAATGGGTTGGATAGATTCACACCATAAGACCAACCTCTGAGCATGGAGGAGAAACAGGAGGCATGTGTCAATCCAACAAAGGAATGGGTTTGCAATACCAAGGAATAGAATCAAGGCCAGCACCTTCCACAGTCAGCCTCCAAGGGGAAGAAGGAAAGGAGCCAATGTGGGTGCCATCCCAGTAAACTACTAAAGACTAGAATGGGGAGGATGGGCATTTATTGAAAACCTTAAAATCTGTACCCCCATAGTATGCTGGAAAAAAAAAAAGTATGATTAAAAAAAAAAAAAAAAGACTAGAATGGTATCCTCACAAAGGCGCCTGGAGGTGATCCAAGCCACAGACATTCATCTTGGCTGGAGAGAAGGCATCCATCAGGAGCAAGGTTTTACTACTAGCAGTCATTTCAGTTTGGTGAACAAAGGGAAGAGGAAGGGTAATATGGACAAAGGGAAGTGTGAAGTGTGCTTCACAAGGCTGTCTGGCCATGGTTATCCTTAACACAGGAGATTTCAGAGGTGGAGGAGGAAGGGGCTACTGGCCTGCTCTACCCCAGGCAGGAAAAGCACATCAGTCTCACAGTCTGCAATCCCAGCAAGGCCTTAGCTCTCATGAACTCAGACTCTGCTCATTCAGTCTTTTAGTCATCCTAGAGACCATTAAGGCCCTAAGAAAAACACTTGTTTTCCCTAAACCTCAGTCCTCCTAAATTAATAAATAATGGCTAGTAACTCCCATTTATTGAGCACTTAACCATGTGTCAGACAGTATGTTAATCGCTTAAAAGTAATATTTCATTCAAATTGGTACCACAATCCTACAAAGTAGGGGAGAGAATCCCAAACCTCTCTCCCCCAGAGCATCATCCGCTGCCAACGGCATGAGGATGCCACTGCCCCACCGTGCCCCACAGAGGAAGCTAAGTATTAGGGAGCCATAGCTTGAACAGATTGTCTCCTCCCTCCTCTAAGACTTGGTCAGGACTAATCCCATTGCACCTTGTGTCTATGTTCACTGCCTTCAGTCCCACTCTCCCACATCCTCGCCATGCACTCAGTCCCAACTACATGCACACGTGCACACACGCACACACAATCATCATCGGCTGGCGTTCTCACTTCATTCTTCACTGAGAAAACAGATGTTATCATCAAAAACTTCGTCTTCCCATCATCAGCTTTATAAGCCAACCTGCTCCTAAACCTATGTTCTCTATTTTCCCTTCTATTATAATGGATGACAGTGACCCTGCTCCTTTACGTTCCAGATACCAGTTGCCTTTACAAAAACTTTAACTCCCATAATTACACTACTCCCTCCTGTCCGCATCATCAGTTTCTCCCTTCAATTGGATTATTCCTGTCAGCAAATCAACAATCTTTTGATGCCACAGTCTCTTTTAGTTATCATGACATTTCCCTGCTCTCAAAGTAAAACTTTATGAATACATAATATTCACTCACTGTCCTCATCTTCCTGACTCCTATTTATGTTGCCATCTTCTCTAATCTGGATTCCATCCTCGCAACTCCACTCACACTGTTCATCAAAATCATCAATAATAGATAACCAAATCCAACAGACCCTTCTCTAACTTCACATTCCTCGCTGATACCATGAACATCAGCAGCGTGTACACAGTTGACCATCCTTTCTCAAAACATTCTCATTTCCTGGCTTCTTGTTACCACACTCTCCAGGTTCCTCCCCTTCCTCACTCTTTCTGCAACCCGTGCTGGTTCCC
>VSMD01080617.1:0-43024 GCA_008750895.1 Mirza zaza
TTTTTTGAGACAGAGTCTCACTTTATTGCCCAGGCTAGAGTGAGTGCCGTGGCGTCAGCCTAGCTCACAGCAACCTCAAACTCCTGGGCTCAAGCAATCCTGCTGCCTCAGCCTCCCAAGTAGCTGGGACTACAGGCATGCGCCACCATGCCCGGCTAATTTTTTCTATATATATTTTAGTTGGCCAATTAATTTCTTTCTGTTTATAGTAGAGATGGGGGTCTCGCTCTTGCTCAGGCTGGTCTCGAACTCCTGAGCTCAAATGATCCGCCCACCTCGGCCTCCCAGAGAGCTAGGATTACAGGCTTGAGCCACCGCGCCCGGCCTAAAGCTAGGTTTTCTTCCCCTTCCCCCCCTCACTCAGAATGTCTCTTTAATTTGCAATCAGCAAAAATATTAAAAAACCATGAACGGGGAATACCTGAATTCTAGTAAAAATATCGATAACATAGTCTTATTATTTTGCTGCATAATAAAAAGGCACAGCAGTAAGATAACATGTAAGTAATAACACTGCACTGACTGCTGCCATGTGCCTTTACTTTCCTCCCACTCCTGCAGTTTATGTCTCTCACTAGAGATAGAGACACCTTCCTTTTTAATAGCTTTCTGCTGAGAGACCTCAGTTTGAATCCTTACTCTGCTACCTAGCAGTTGTGTGACCACAGGCAGATGTTACTTAACATGTTCAGGGCTCAGTTAACTCATCTGTAAAATAGAGTTGATTTTATTTTTTTGCCTGGCAGGATTGTTGAGAAGAATAAACTGAGATAAGAACACAATTCAATGTTAGTCATGACAGGTAATCTTTGAGTGTTTACCATTTGCCAGATACTTACTATTCTAAGCTCTTCACAAAAGAATATCTTCAATCCTCAAAACAACTATATATAATTGTTACTATTATTATTCCCATTTTACAGATGAGTAAATTGAGGCTCAATGAGTTTAAGAAATTTAAGCTGGGCATGGTGGCCCATGCCTATAGTTCCAGGTACTCAGAAGGCTGAGGCAGAAGGATCACTTGAGCCCAGGAGATTGGGCCCAGCCTGGGCAACATAGTGAGACCCTATCTCTAAAAAAAAAAAAAAATTACAATAGAATAAAATAAAATAAGAAACTTGCCTAAGATCATAAAACTAATAAGTGACACAGTCAGGGATTGAATCCAGAAAAATTTAAACAAAAACCTAGAGAGATACATTAGCTCTTTTGTGCTAGGGCTGCCAGAGAGTAAGTGCTCAGAAATGTTGTTATTAAAATCCAAATGCCTTGAAGTAAAAACTCAGGAATTTTTAATCTGTAATATATTAAAGAAAAAAATTTGTTAAACAGGATAAGGCAATAGGAGGGAAGCCAGAAATGCTAAATATTTTTGATCTTCCAATTTTTTTCTATCTAAGCAAATGGAATTTTCAACAATTGTACCTTATTATAAGCAGAACAAAAATGGGAGTAATGACATTATACAAAATGACATTTTGAAATCTGCAAAATAAGGACCATAAGATAGAAAAGTAAGATGTAGCTAGGATATATATACCTAATACGTACACTATAAAAATACTTCAGGGCCTGGGAGCAATGACCCATGAGTGGCAATAAGCACATGTTGCAATCAGATCTTGGTTTCTAAAACACCTTCCTCCACTAAAGGAGCTAGAACTCCTTGGAGAAATGGTCCATTCCAGGGTTGCAGCAGGGCAAGTACAAGACAAGCTAGGAACATCTTACTGTAGGCTTAAAGTGCTTACAATAATAAGTGCTCAAGTACCTAAAATGGGACCATTTAAAAAGACATTAGAGCTGGGTCGAAGTAGTGGGCTCTGGCCAAATCCAGGACACGCTGATATCAAAATAACTAATGATAGTAATGGATTATAACTCACTGAATAAAATAAACATCTATGAGTCAATATGAACCTAAAGAAATCAACAATAAAGAAGGAAAAAGTTCTTCTTTACAATAAAACCCTAACTCATCAATATAGAAGGAATGTTTGAGTTTGAAAGTCATCAAAGAATACCAAAACTAATTGGTGACGGTGTAATAAAGGACAGGACATTTGTACAGTCTCAAACAATCTCCCCACAAATTACTTCTTGATTTCAAGAGGGAAAAGTAGCAATTTTATAGTGCAGAAACATGGCAGATACTACCTTAATCAAATGATCAAAGTTAACCTCATCAGTATGAGATCAAATTGATATCATGTGCCTCAGATAGGATGAACTGAGAACACAGCATTAGTGGCAATCCCACCAAAAACACATGATCTTAATTTAATCATGTAGAAACATCAGATAAGGCCAAATTGAGGGACATTTCTCAAAAAAACCTGACCTATACTCTTTGAAAATGTCAAGATCAAAAAAAGAGAAAGGCAGGCTAAGGAACTGTTGCAGACTGAAGAAGTTTAAATAGCCATGAAAACTAAATTCAATGCATGATCCCATATTGGATCCTGAACCATGAAAACAGCTATAAAAGATCTAATTGAGACAAATGTTGAAATTTGACTTTGGACTGTGTATCAGACTTTATTGCATCAACGTTCAATTTCCTGATAATTATATTATGGTTATGAAAAACACTGTCCTTAGGAAACATATACTGAAGTATTTGGGGGTAAACTTCATGATGTTACTTTCAAACGGTGTAGGAAAAAATATATAGACAGAATTATAAAGCAAGTGGGGCAAAAACGGTTTATCTGGGTAAAGCGTATATGGGAATTTCTTTTACTCTTCTTACAACTTTTCTGTAAGTTTGAAGTTATATTAAAATAAAAAAATTACAAAAAAGTTCAGAAAGATAGATGGGTATGTACATATTTAGAGCTAGAAAATTACTTCCTGCCCAGCACCCCCTACTTTTACCCCCTCAAATCATGCAAAATGATTTAAATATTTAAATATGCAGAGAAAATAGAAATGTTTGGTTAAAAAATTGTTTACAGAACAAACTCTCCCATTCAATAAAAACACCAAAAGGAGAATCACAGTCATTTATAGTGATTTGAAAGATCATCACTTACTGGTTCAGTGTTAAACTACAGGTTGAACATCCCTAATCTGAAAATCAATCTGAGACACTTCTGGTCCCAAGCATTTCAGATAAAGGATACTCAACTGTATTAGAATTGATCAAGGAACCGAACTATTTAATTTTCAGGAGGGTTCTACAAAGGCAGAAAAAGATATGAAACAGGTTGCAACATATAACTAACAAGATACGAACTACTACTTCATGAAGTGGGAAAATAACGACAAGTTCTGGGCCTTCTAAAAACATGACAAGAAAGGCCAAAAGGATTTCATAGAAATACTGTCCTATTACCACTATAAAATCCACAGGGCTCATTTTGATTAGACTAAAGTAGCATGCAAAGCAGAAAATAAAATATTATTCCCCAAAGGGTGCTAGAGCAATCATCGGCCAAAAGCTTTAGTCAGGACTCATTCTTTTGCATGTGGCACAGGAGGAAATGTATTTCTGAAAGTGAGCACTCTACCATCATGAAAGATGTATTCTATTATTTACAAAATGGTCAAGATGTCCAAAGGAGGAAAACAAAACAAACACTTCGAGTGACCCAACCTTGTATAACCCAAACCTAGTAAGGTCATCATGCTGTATCTTCAAAGACACACTTTTTTTTTAAAGGCTAAGTACGACGGTGGAAATAAAAAGAAAACTTGAGTAAGAAAAGATCAAGAACTGGTGTAAAGCTAAAGCAGACCTGCTTCCTCATCCTCCTCCTCCTCTTCCTCATCATCGGAAGTTGATGACAAGGGAGTTGGTGCGGAGCTAGCTTGATTATTAACATAGTCACCATACTGCATGCCTGTAAAGTGGAAAGCACAAACACAAGAGTCAAACCAACAAGAAAGATGAGAAATAAAATTTTGACATTGCATTGAAAGTGAGAAAAAACTCTTGACATTCCAAAGAACATCCCAGCATGCATATTAATATTAGCAAATTTATTACCAGAACTAGAACCGTTAGAAAATCTCTGCAAAGCTGTTTAGTAAAAGCAGCTTTAATAAGACCTGGTTTAAGTGTGAAAAAAGTACCATGTATTACACTGATATTTAGAAAACTGTAACAAAGTTTTCCAGAAATTTTACTGAGCTCTCTACACGTTTACCTTTTTTGAATTTAGGGCTCTTGTGGCATACTTCCTTTGGCACTGCGCATTCTTGGTAGGCAGTGATCATTTCTACTCACTGAATTTGTACAGCACACAAAACACGCACAGAAACTTGGCACCTTCCTCTGCTAATGCCACCTTGATGGTGACTCAGTTCCCATAACGGAAAAAGAATGACAGTTAAAGAACTGTATTCAGTATAGTTCTCTGCTCACAGAAGATACTCCAAAAAAAGCAAGTTTATTAACTGTGGCCCTACAATTACAGAAAACTAAATTTTCTGAAACAGCCAGTCACCTCAGCATCATCCTATTGCCTACACGTGAGTCTGAAGTAGGCAAATGAGCCTGGTGCTGTGTGTGAGATACACCCAACGGAAGGCCAATTCTGGGGAAAAGGCACAATAACTGATACTAGTAACTGCATAATACTCCCCTTAAAAAAAAAAGTTGTCTGGGTATTTCTATTACTTAATCTGGTAGAATCAGGACTTAAAACATTAACATCCACACAATTTCTAAGAGGGAAAATTTAAAAAACCTTAATTAAAAATGAGAACACTACATAATTAAAATCCTTGTAGGAAAATCTTACAGCTCTACTTTGAAAGAAAGAAAAAAGAAAACCCAGAAGCAGTGGGCGTTTTGGAGAACACTTCACACCCCTGGAAGTAGAAATAAAGCCCTGTCCACAAAGTCACACAGGAGGGCTCTTATGTTCTCCTCATTGTTTTCTTCAGATGACCTTTTGGATTAGCAGGGATAAACAACTCATCTCTATAGTAAGAAAAAAACCTATTAAAGAGTAAAATTTGAGTTTAGATGAGAAGCAAAGGTTAAACTGTAGATAAGTGAAGCTTTAATCTTCCAACTATGACTAAAAAAGTCATAGAAAAATCTGCTAGCTTTGTTGAAACATCTTTAAATAAGTAGGTAAAATAGCAGTTGCCACAAATTCATCTGAGAAAGTAATAATCACTGTAAAATACGTTCAGGCAATTCAAAAAACAAACTTGATACCTTGAAAGATCAAATTCAGAGTGGCATGTTCCTCTAACAAAAGCCTAATAAAAATGAAAATTTGACTAATATTAGATCTTGAGTTAAATAAACTAGAAGTTTATAACAAGATAGGTTAACAGTAAAAAGGTTTTATAGAAAAGAAATTCTTCTTCAATTTAAGAACTTGTTTAAAAATGAAGTACTTTCTCCAAACACAATTAGCACTGCACTTTAAAAAGCACACATATATGTAAGTATATAATAGGAAGAAACAAAAAATTCGATGTATTGTGCTGAGCTAAGCAAGGTCAATGAGTAGGAGATAAATCAGAAGAGACTCCATTCTTTTCATGACTGAATATGCAGGTTGTTGACTCCAACCAAAGGAGCCAAAGTACAGGGCATGTTTATATGTGCTATAAAATAGATATTTTCTCCTCTTTCTCCACAATTACTGAATGAGACCAGATTTCACTTATTATTAGAAAAATAGCCAATGCTTAGTTATAAACAAATGAGATGGCAATATAATGATAAAAAATTTATAATGCAAGTACTAAATGCATAGGGACAAAGCTATGAATAAGACAGACTAGAGTAATATTTATTGTGGTTGCCAATGAACTATATTAACAGAATGTCACACAACATACCTAAATTTTCCTTTCCTGAAAAAAGGTACAATTTTCTTTGTGAAGAGTTTTGGGTTTTTTTTAACTGTGTATTCATTTTGGGGATGTTGGCTTTTTTTTTTTTTTTTGAGACAGAGGCTTGCTCTGTTGCCCGGGCTAGAGTGCCGTGGCGTCAGCGTAGCTCACAGCAACCTTAAACTCCTGGGCTCAAGCGATCCTCCTGCCTCAGCCTCCCGAGTAGCTGGGAGTACAGGCACGCGCCACCATGCCCGGCTCATTTTTCTATATATTTTTAGTTGGCCAATTAATTTCTTTCTATTTTTAGTAGAGACAGGGTCTCGCTCTTGCTCACGCTGGTTATGAATGCCTGACCTTGAGCTATCCGCCTGCCTCAGCCTCCCAGAGTACTAGGATTACAGGCATGAGCCACCGTGCCCAGCGTATACCTGGCTCTTAACATCAATATTATAACTGGGATTTATCAACTGTGATATAAAAAGAATAGGTATGGATAATTATCTTTTATTGAATAATTTGGATACCATGAGAATCAGGCATATCGACTCAGGGCATAATAGTTAACATTATTTGTGTAGAAACATTCCATTATCAGTAAAGAACATGACATGAAGGCAAAAGTTACATCAGACTCTGTCAAGCGATCCTCCTGCTTCAGCCTTCCAAGTAGCTGGGACTACAGTCGCATACCACCATGCCTGGCTAATTTTTCTATTTTTTGTACAGATGGGGTCTCGCTCTTGCTCAAGCTGGTCTCGAACTCCTGGGCTCAAGCAATCCTCCCCTCCTGCCTTGGCTTCCCAGAATGCTAAGATAGGCGTGAGCCACTGCGCCCGGCCTGTTTCGAAAAGTGCTGGAGATTTAAGTGTCAATATTTAAGCCCTTCTCCAGCTAAGACTCTTAATGTGCTCAGAATTTAGCCTAGAATTGTTCTTCAAGTAAACTCTGTTAAATGTTTGGGAATATTGACTGGACAAAAATGTGACATTTTAGTTAATTCACAGAGGAATGGTAAGAGCTCCAGAATAATAATCATTCCATATTTAAGTGCCCTACTCTAGGTGAGGTATATCACATACAGACTACAGCAAATGGACAACTACAGCCAGAAAGGGTTGACAGCCACGTCATTTATTCTGGGATAGGCGAATGGTTATAAGCACTTCCTGAAGTGCCTCTATTCAGACTCTCTTTAAGAGCCAGAATCTACGTATGAGAGTCACATGTCAAATACATGAAGTGGTGGAATATGACATCCTCTACCTGAGCTCAGCGTGAAACCCCCTGCAGAAATGTGCATGGAGGCCGGGCGCGGTGGCTCAAGCCTGTAATCCTAGCTCTCTGGGAGGCCGAGGTGGGCGAATCCTTTGAGCTCAGGAGTTCGAAACCAGCCTGAGCAAGAGCGAGACCCCATCTCTACTATAAATAGAAAGAAATTAATTGGCCAACTAATATACATAGAAAAAATTAGCCGGGCATGGTGGCACATGCCTGTAGTCCCAGCTACTTGGGAGGCTGAGGCAGCAGGATTGCTTGAGCCCAGGAGTTTGAGGTTGCTGTGAGCTAGGCTGACACCACGGCACTCACTCTAGCCTGGGGAATAAAGTGAGACTCTGTCTCAAAAAAAAAAAAAAAAAAAAGAAATGTGCATGGAGTACCAACTACCTGCCACCAACACCACTGCTGTCACCAATCAGCAAGGGAATGTTAGATCCTGATGTATTCTGTCTTAACTAGCACTTCCAAGGTATGAATCTAACAAACTAAGAGGAAAGATATAGAATCTAACATGATGCAGAGCTCTGCTATTATTTTAAAAAGGACATTTGGTTTAAACTACTTTCCATTAAAGCACCTTCAGGCAAAACTTTCCAGTAGAGCATATCCGTGGGGCTGTTTCATAAAAGGTATCTTCACAGTTCCCTAAATACAGCCATACTGGGAATAAATCAAACTAACTACAAATCCCTTGTGGAAGTTAGATTTTTTTAAATTCAGGAGTTCAGACTTTTGAGCAACTATTACCTTTCCCAAGCTGGAAACTAGGTACATATACTAGATAACTTCTCAAGGGTCCCCACGAAAGAATGGTTTTAAAGGAATCAATTTTCAGATATCAATTTCCGTAAGTACTCTTTCCTAAACTTTATCCACCTAAGAAAGTGCCTGTGTTAACAACAGCCTTTCTCTCACTTTGCAGAGGAAACATACAAACTCAACTCATCTTAAATCTTACTATGACACATTGCTCTAATGTATACAAATCTCACAGGTGCTCAAGAGAAAGTTTCCTCCATCTTAAATGATTAATCAAGGTACCCTAAATTTATACTTTCTTTTGCTTTGACAGACATGTTTCAGTTAAGGATAAAATATGCTATTAATACAAACAGGATTGGTTCTCAGTAACATATTCTTAGTTCAGAAAAATGAAAAGTAGGATGGTAGGAGTAATGATAAATTCATTTAATTAAAAAATTCTGCCTTTAGGCAGACTCTGACGACTACTGTTAAAGAACCCACCGTTCTCTACTGTTAAAGAGTCCTGTGAGAATGAAGGAAAAGCAACAGGAAATACTGAACAAAGAAAGCAAGCACGACACTTTTTGTGAAGATGGGGACTGTGGATTCAATTCCACATTCTGTCACTTATACTGGTGTGGCCTTCAGCAAGCTACTGATCTCTGTTCCTTACTTTTCATCATCTATAAAATGGGGTATTACTTCAAATGGTTGTTGTGAGGATTAAATGAGTTAATATATCTCAAATGCTTAGAATGGTGCTTGACATATTGATATATTAAATGCTAAATAAGTGGTAGCTGTTATCACTATACTATAAAAACATGTTTTGTGTATATTTAATTAAAAACAATTATTCAGCTATTCTTAATACCCATCCCTAGAGGAAGTCATTAGTAAAAAGGAAGCCTCCACCAACCTAACTAGTATACTCAGTCGTGCTAATGCTTATAAAAACAAATAGAATATTTTCTAGGATTATCCAATTTTTCAAGATACACTGGATAAAACTCACTGATAAAAATTCTATGATTGCTTTCAGAGTCAATGTGAGAGGTATGATAAAGCATTTTACAATCTATTTTAAAATAAAATATTTATAGTCAATGCTTTATTATATTTTATAACATCTTTTTACTTTCTATGTCCTTTTAACAAAAAAATATTTACTAGTAAGTGAACCTACTAGTGCTTACTAGTATATACTCTGGCATATTTTGAAGACTAATTTTGCCAATTAGGTTATGTGGTAATATCATCCATAAAACAAATGACCTATGTCACAGCTTGATGTTTTTGATAAAAACACATTTAAAGGAGTGGTAAAATATTATACTGACAATGGTATAAAGAAATTCACTATAAATTGAATAATTGCTGATTCAGTAAAACAAGCACGAGTTTGAAGGCAGAAGGTCTGTACTGGGTCCTGGCAACCTCATGGAGAGTCTGTAGGTCTTTAGGTAAGACTTCTACCCTCTCTAAATTTCAATTTCTTCATTTATAAATGAAAGGTGAGATATGGTATGCCTGTACCACATGACGAGCAAGTGAGATAACAAAAGTTAAAGGTATTTGCAAACTGTAAACTGCTACATGAAAGTGATATTAATGTTAGCAACTATCTACAACCTGGAAAATAAAATCGACAATTTCTGACATGTAACTCAGAAGGTTAAAAAGATCAAACACAAAACAAAGCCAAAACAGAATATTGCTTTAACAGAACTCTTCCAATACCATCCTAATCTACTTCATGTGAACAAGGTTTCTCGTCAATCACATGTATGGAAATGGAAACTAGGAATGAAACTGATCTGAACCCTATCATATTCTAACAACAAATCATATGCAGCTCAGATACAAAGCTATGGTGGGGAGGAGAGAGCCCATTCATTTCACTCAAAGAGATATTTCCAATAAAAATGTCCTTCTCATATAAATAATACCAAAATTCATGACATTTATGCCATTTTCATCAACTTTATACTAATAATAAAAACTGTAAAGATAGCTTAATCCAAAAGAAAAAATGGTAACATTTAGAGATTAATGGTCATAAAAAATAAAACACATTTTAAAATTTCAATATTCTTGTGGCAGAAATGCACAGAATGATAGAAGAGCTTCTAGCTTAAGAATATATTACATTGTTACTTTTAGGGTAGGAGGTATGATTTCAAAGAGAAAAACGAAACATGTAAACTTTCTAAATGTTAAACAAGGGATTATTTGGGTGTTTTGTAAAAGGATGATGGTAGATACTATTCCAGGAAATACATTTAAAGGAATAATGTAACAACTTCCTTTTAAAAGTCAACATATATGTTAAAAATGACATAACTACAACTATTAATATTTAAATTTTGATGAAAAATTTTAGGTGTCAATCTAAAAAGAAAGTTCAAGTAGTTACATAGTTTTTTCAAAAATTTTTAGGGGATACTCATAATAAAAATAAAAATTTGAAGTCTCCCCTCTGAAAACCAGTTAAAAAATGCTTACTCAGGAGAGCAACTAAGCAAGGGTGTCTTTTTTTATTTTTCTTTTTCTTTTTGAGACAGAGTCTCACTTTGTTGCCCAGGCTAGAGTGAGTGCTGTGGCATCAACATAGCTCACAGCAACCTCAAACTTTTGGGCTCAAGCAATCCTTCTGCCTCAGCCTCCCAAGTATCTGGGACTACAGGCATGCGCCACCATGTCTGGCTAATTTTTTCTATATATATTAGTTGGTCAATTAATTTCTTTCTTTTTTTTTTTTTTGAGACAGAGTCTCACTTTATTGCCCAGGCTAGAGTGAGTGCCCGTGGCGTCAGCCTAGCTCACAGCAACCTCAAACTCCTGGGCTCAAGCAATCCTGCTGCCTCAGCCTCCCAAGTAGCTGGGACTACAGGCATGTGCCACCATGCCCGGCTAATTTTTTCTATATATATTAGTTGGCCAATTAATTTCTTTCTATTTATAGTAGAGATGGGGTCTCGTTCTTGCTCAGGCTGGTCTCGAACCTTGAGCTCAAACGATCCGCCCACCTCGGCCTCCCAGAGAGCTAGGATTACAGGCATGAGCCACCGCGCCCGGCCAATTTCTTTCTATTTATAGTAGAAACAGGGTCTCGCTCTTGCTCAAGCTGGTTTTGAACTCCTGACCTTGAGCAATCCGCCCGCCTCAGCCTCCCAGAGTACTAGGATTACAGGCGTGTGCCACCATGCCTGGCCAAGCAAGGGTATCTTTGCAGCTAGGAGGAACAAATGCTAATCTCTTTTAAGTATGAATATTTTAGTAGTCTCATCAGGCCCACAGCGTATCTGTGCATATGGCAGACTGTACAACTACAAGGGACTTCAGTCATGCAAGCTACAATTTGCACAACCACATGTGGACTCAAATAAGGATTAGGTTGTTTACCTTAGATCTATCAAAGACAAAGAGGCCACTAAGAGACCAATCTCTTACTTAAGAAAAAGGAACAATAATAACTACAAAGGGGCCGGGCGCGGTGGCTCAAGCCTGTAATCCTAGCTCTCTGGGAGGCCGAGGTGGGCGCATCCTTTGAGCTCAGGAGTTCGAAACCAGCCTGAGCAAGAGCGAGACCCTATCTCTACTGTAAAATAGAAAGAAATTAATTGACCAACTAATATATATAGAAAAAATTAGCTGGGCATGGTGGCGCATGCCTGTAGTGCCAGCTACTTGGGAGGCTGAGGCAGCAGGATTGCTTGAGCCCAGGAGTTTGAGGTTGCTGTGAGCTAGGCTGACACCACGGGCACTCACTCTAGCCTGGGCAACAAAGTGAGACTCTGTCTCACACACACACAAAAAAAACTACAAAGGTCTCCAGTATTTATCTTTTTGTTACTTAAGCAAGGAGCTTATCTTTGGTAAATCAAGAGTTTGTTAACGGCCAACAAGAACAACAAAAAATTCAGCCTTCTTTTAAAGATAGAATAGAAGACAGAGAGATCCACGTTAAAAATCTTTTGCTCCTTTACTTATTACAACTTGTAGTCTCAAGCAAGTTTACTTAACCTCTGAATCTCGCTTTTCTCATCTGTAAAACAGGGATAATATCTATATCATAGGATTAAAATGGGAACTAATGAGATAATAAATATAAAATATCTGGTACATTTTATATGTTCGATAAATGGCATTGTCTTCTTTTTTCAAACTCTATTGAAAAAAAGAAAAAATACAGTTATGATTGTTTAGCAGGAAAGTGGTTTACAAAATAATATTTATAGCAAGATGTAGGATGGTATTTAAAGTAAGCTACTCAAAAGAAAATATGATAGGAAGAAAAAAAATCAGCAGGGACAATATAAAGGATCAAAAAAAGCAAGATATTTAAGAAATGGGAGGCAGCCACCAATGTAGAAGACATAAAAAGACACCATTCATTTAGTTAGGGCTTTGGCCTACCCTTAAGATTTTTCTATTTGTGATCACCAAAACTTTCCTAGGAGCCCTTCATTTTGAAGGCAAATGCTTGTGAGAATTAGATTATATTTCCAATATATCCACTGGCTTGTTGGGAAACAATGGGCACTCTTTGGTGCTGCAGTTTGTATTCCTATAAAGCCAAATAAGAAAATTTATAACATATAATCTGATCAACTTATAGAAAGACCTCTGTTGACCATATAAACACTCAACATATATAAGCAGTGAGATCAGCCTAAGAATCTATGATTTTTTTTTGTTTGTTTTCTGAGTTTTAGGAAGTAAAAGAAAAAATTCTTCATACCCCAAATTAGAAGCTGTCATTACACAGTATACAGTCTCTAAAATATTACAATGATTTCTCTGGAAAGACAAACTATAGATTCCTGAAAACAGTTCAGTCGTCTCTGATCAAATGAAAAATACGGTATATTAACCTGAAACATCAATACTTAGGAATTTTAGCCAAACAGAAAGTAAACAAGAATACTGCCAAAAAAAAAAAAAAAAGATAATGTGGAGAAACAGTCAAAACAACACATTTTATTACATGTCACTTATTTAACAAATGGAAAATATTAAACAAACACATAAATCATTGTCTGTCAATGATGCAGGAGTGTAGGTTAGAATTTCATTTTCACCCTTTTCATTCCTTAAATTGTGTCAAAGGTTACTTTCTATCATCAATAATGACAAGCACAGGAATCATCAAATAGGACATGGAAAGTCACTAAGTAAGGAAATCCTCGTTGCTTTATCCTAAAAGAAACTAAAATAACCTTTCAAAAATAGGAACTAAATATCCCATGATAGAGGAATGGATTAGTAAACCATAACACATCAACACAATGGATTATTAGCCATGAAAATAGCTATGAAGACTACAGAGACATGAGGAACTGTGTATAATTTGATAAATGTAAAAGCAAAATATAAAATGGTCTGTAAATTATGATTATAATAATGTAAAATACATAATCAAACACTGTAAGTTAATACATAGAAAAGACAACAGTCGTGTCTGGATTGGGATTATAAATTATGCTTTTTCATATTTGCTATGGATTACAATTATACAGTTTGACTTTAAAATCAGCTCTTTGAATAAATTATGCATGAGCATATACATAAAAAATAATAAATTACTCAAATACCTTTCTGTTGTAACAGCTCTGAGGGCTGTGTCACTGAGGCCACAGGCTCAACTGGCTGGTTTGCAGTGGGAGGCATTCTTGCAGATGAGGCCGATGATAAAACAGTGGGTGCTACCGGGCTGGACTTGGGAGGCAGAACATTTTGCATAACAGGACAGGATAAAGAATCTGCAACTGAAGACAAGAAACTATTTCATCCACAGCAACAAACTTGAAATTTGTTAAAATAAACTTACTAAACAAAATAATTTCAAATCTTATAGAAACTTCAATAGTATCACATTTATCTAATAAATCTACAAAAGAAGGTGGCCCAAAGAAACGATTCTCAAAAAAACTAAAAAATTACTCATCAAATGCTTTAATAAATTTTAATGGAAATTTTCATAAAACATTCACAAGCTTCCTTACCTTCTTCAACAAAATGAACTCAGTGTTTCTGTACTAATGATCTCTGTTAATATTAATTATTGTACTATGCAATGGTGCCTCAGGTAAGAAGATGAACAGATGTTATCTGATGCTGCATTAATGTAGTCTGAATTCCATAAATGCTTCTAGTATCAGCTCAGATCTCATTTCGCATCATAAGCTGCCATTTCTCATCTGCTGTTTCTAACCAGATGCCTTACTTTTACATGTAACTAAGTAATGGCCTGACCATAACACTAGGTTGGGCTTCTGGAATAAAGTCCAAGTGGGTCAGTGTGATGTCTCCTCGGGGGCAGAATTGCCCCTGGTTGAGAAACAGTGACCTCTTGATTCAAGAGTAAATCTTTTCTTTTTTTGATAATTAAGGTAGTTCCTTAGTTCTTAATAGCTCCTTAGTTTCCTGTTAGTTAGAACTCACTTCCTCATAGATAACATATATGAGCCTCTCAAAAAAGTAATGCTCTATTAATATAATACTATAAAGTAAATCCTATTTTAAGTAATTGTTCCTAAAAGTTTTTTTAGGACCTAGGAGAGATTAAATAAATTCTTAGTTAATAGTACCACCACCACACACTCAAGTTGTTCAAGCTAGAAATTTAAAGTCACCTTTCATTCTTCCTTTTCCTTCATGAACTATACCAACAAATCCTTGAAGTCATCTCTACCATCTGTCTTCTGTCTAAATGAATCCCAGACCAAATCATCATTCTTCACCTAGATAACTGTAGTAACTCCTTTCTAGCTGGTCTTCCTGCTCTACGTTCCTCCTTCTCCAGTTATCTATTAATACTATTCTGTTCACAGAAGCTCTAAAACATAAACCTGATGGTGCCACCATCTTGCTTGTAAGCCTTTGATGGCTGCTGATTACATACACAGGACCAGGCATATGTTTTTCCTTCATTAATTCCTCTCACTTGTCCAATGCCACAGCCCAGTAGAAACCGAAACTGATACACTGGAAAGGGGATAACTGACACAGACAAACGCTGAAGGAGGCGAACACAAAGATGGACATCTCGTTTTCTGAGCTTGAAAAAGGAATAAATGTAGAAAATTTTACAAGTGGTGGGTACAAAGTTGAAAAATGATGCTAAGGTTCAAGAATATCTTTAGAAAAACTGAAGGAGGAATGTGAGGGAGCAAAATTATGTTTTTCTCATCTCACAACTCTGCAACTGCACAAGTTTCCAAAGCTGAAAATAATCTCTTGTACTGTGCTATGTGCACCAATCATGAGCATTTTATTCTAACTTATATTTCTTTGTCCAGATAATTATCTCCTATAGTGTATTTACTTTGCTCTTCCTCAGGCACATCACCACCCAGAGATGACAGAAAGAATATTCACTTATCAGTGGCTATATCTCAGTGTCTTGTGGTAGTTAACTTTTACAGAAAGATGATTTAAATGCTCAGTATTTTTACACAAGTAGCATTTTAAATGCTGCTTTCATAAAACTGTGCGTCATAAACAGCATTGATCGGACACCGTTATTTTATAAGATGCTATCAAGATGTGATTCTTATTAAATAAGATATGTTGAAAAAATAATTAATTTTAATCAAAATAATTTTTCTGGCAAAATTCTACATCTTGGCAACAAGACATTTTGCCATTTTTAAATTGTGTGCTTTTCAAAACAAATAGAAACTAAAAAATAAAGAAAATGACTTTAAGTGAATCTACAGACTTTTGGTGCTCATCTTGCTGTCAAAAATGGGTATCTTTACACCCCTAAGTCATACACTCAGGCAACTTCATCTCAAACTAAAATTGAGCTTCAGCCTAAATTAAAAACTAATATAAGCTGGGCACAGTGGCTCACGCCTGTGATCCTAGCACTCTGGGAGGCCGAGTCGGGAGGACTGCTTGAGGTCAGGAGTTTGAAACCAGCCTGAGCAAGAGCAAGACCCCATCTCTACTAAAAATAGAAAGAAATTAATTGGCCAACTAATATATATATATAGAAAAAATTAGCAGGGCATGGTGGTGCATGCCTATAGTCCCAGCTACTTGGGAGGCTGAGGCAGTAGGATCGCTTGGGCCTAGGAGTTTGAGGTTGCTGTGAGCTAGGCTGACGCCACAGCATTCACTCTAGCCTGGGCAACAAAGCGAGACACTGTCTCAACAACAGCAACAACAAAAAAACTAATATAGCACCCAAAACATAAATACTAGGACTTTTTAATAAAATAATGTGACGTTCTAGTGCTGAATTATAATATACTAACATGCTTTTCTAAAATAAAGAAGCAAATGAGATGATATTTAAAGGTCCCTTTTATCCCATGTTTTCAGTGTGAACTCATCAACTGCCTAAAAATAACATGTATTTATAACCATACTTTTGATATTTGCTTAACTCTGGTTTATACTTTTGGATCGCCAACTCTATAAATTGCTTGAAGACTTTTAGTATATCTGAAAATGAACCCAGTATAATCAAGCAATAAAAAATGCAATTATTTTGTCAATAATTCAAAGGCTGAATTTCACACAAAACTATTCTTAATACCTAAGATTCTCGTTGTAATATGACAATATAATTTAAGAATGTCCAAAGTAATTAAGTTGCTGGTTTTTCTAGAATATTCAACTCAATATTCCCAAACGTTGTACCTAGGCACCCAAAGGCACTGCAACAACTCACAGGGCTCCAAGGGCTGTTTTAAATTTTCAAGAAAAACACAGTGATATGTGTCACATACTTTATGAACTACCACTGCTGCTAAATTACATGGGGCACTGGGAAAAAATATTGAGACATATCAACTGAGAAAGTTTTGGAACCTCTGCAATATTCAATCTTAAAGTAGGTTTTAAAAGTAACCTCTGTTTCTTTTGAAATAGTGAAGAGCATGTCTCATATTAACCTGAGATATATATTTGTCAACCTCTGAACTACAATTAAAAAGTAATTTATCACTCTAAAGGAGGAAAAAATCCCACTTAACACAAATGAACTTTTTTGTTCATTAGCCAAGGGACCCCTATTTCCCTGACACATCTCAGTATAAACTGGTTCCATCAGAGTGCCATTCTCATCTCAGAAATAAAATAGGAATTAACTGTATCTGCTTTGTCATGAAAGTCACAAAATCCTTAAGTCAGAGGGACCTTATGATAAGTTGATCTGTAAAAGAACTACTGAAAGAAGAGTGAAGAAAACAGAAAGCCCTGATTCTGAGAGGGACAGAGAGAGTCAGAAGAAACTGAGCTCCGTGGCCCGCTGGGCCAGGCGCGGTGGCTCACACCTGTAATTCTAGCACTCTGGGAGGCAGAGGCAGGAGGATCGCTCAAGGTCAGGGGTTCAAAACCAGCCTGAGAAAGAGCAAGATCCTGTCTCTACTAAAAATAGAAATTAATTGGCCAACTAAAAATATATAGAAAAAATTAGCGGGGCATCGTGGCACATGCCTGTAGTCCCAGCTACTTCGGAGGCTGGGGCAGAAGGATTGCTTGAGCCCAGGAGTCTGAGGTTGCTGTGAGCTAGGTTGACACCATGGCACTCTAGCGGGGAGAACAGAGTGAGACTCTGTCTCAAAAAAAAAAAAAAAAAAAAAGAAAAGAAAAGAAAAGAGAAGAGAAGGGAAGGGAAAGGGAAAGGAAAGAAACTGACCTTCAGACCAAGTTCCCTTTCTACCATTAATGACCTCAGGCTACTCAAGTTGGCAGCTTTCCTCATTTGTAAAACAAAAGGACTGCTGTAAAATTTGGATCCTTTCAAAGCATCACTTAAGTCAGAAATAGATTCCCAAGATTACCCTGGTGATTCTATTCCAGCTCAGTAAATTGGGTTTGAAATCACAATCTGTGCACAACCAGATTTAGGAAGCTTGACAGACACTTTAAGTTGACTCACCCAAGATCCAGTCAATGTTATCTCTTTCCTTCTTGCCTGCCACTACTATGGAGGCTACCAGGCTAAATACTCGTTTTCCAGCCTTCCTTAAAGCTAAGAATGATCTTTTAAAACAGCTATGGCAAGTGATACATAAAATGAAGTCTGCCAATCCCCTTTCCTCTCCCTTCTTTCTGCTTATAACTCTGATTGACGTCTACAGGATAGTATACTGTTTCTATAAACCAATACGCTAAGGATGGCAGAGTGGAAATAGAAAGGATACCATCTGTGTCCACTGCATCCACCCAAACTTCTTGTTATATGAGAAAAATACCCCCTTTTTTGCTTAAACTACTATTTGTTGCTTGTAGTTGAAAGTGTTTCTAAATGACATGGCAATGAATAAGTAGATGATCTCCAATGTACAGTTCAGATCTAATATTAAAATTCTAATTTTTTTTTTTTGAGACAGAGTCTCACTTTATTGCCCAGGCTAGAGTGAGTGCCGTGGCGTCAGCCTAGCTCACAGCAACCTCAAACTCCTGGGCTCAAGCAATCCTGCTGCCTCAGTCTCCCAAGTAGCTGGGACTACAGGCATGCGCCACCATGCCCGGCTAATTTTTTCTATATATATTAGTTGGCCAATTAATTTCTTTCTATTTATAGTAGAGATGGGGTCTCACTCTTGCTCAGGCTGGTCTCGAACTCCTGAGCTCAAACGATCCGCCCACCTCGGCCTCCCAGAGAGCTAGGATTATAGGCTTGAGCCACCGGGCCCGGCCTAAAATTCTAATTTTAAATAATCTAATTGTCCAGAGAAGGATACCTTTCCATAACATCCTTGACATATGGCTAACCAGACACTGATATACAATCGGAAGACATCATTCAGGAAACTAACATGGCTTTACCAATTCCCATTCTTTATGTATATTTTCATTCAGTTCAAGAGCAGATTCTGTTAGTTCAAGTTCTCAAACTAAATTAAAATGAGCATATCCTATGGAAACAGCACACTTAAATAAAACCACGTATCTTACACACATAATTTCTAAATTAATGAATTTAATCACATCTTGGTTTAGGAAGGTCAGAAAGGCTAATGATCAGGATATTCTTCATGCATCTTCCTTTCACTTCCCCATCTTTCAGCCTACCTTACCAATTTGAGAATGAGAAAACAGCATTTATGTGTAAGAAACACATTTTCTGTGAAAGTCACTAACTGGCTAACTTAGGGAAACCCATGTGGTGTTGCAGGTCATTATCTTTTCTATACTGAGTGGGACTCTGGCTAGAAAAATTACTGTCCCAAGGTTGGACTAGTATATAAAAGAAAATAGTGGCCAACAAGGCACATCCTCAAACCTGACCCTTCCATTTTGCCCTATATCTAACTCATATTAAAGATAACTATTGTAAAGGTATAAAATACATCATTAAATATTGACAGTGATCCCAACCATGGCAAGGAACCAGGCTAGCCAAGGCTGATGCGGAGGAGGCTAGTTGGGAACAAGTGAGGGGAGAGGATTCAGGGAGATGCTGCAAATATCACAGTAACTAAAGCAACACGTTGCAAAAGTGAGCTAATTTCCAATGTTTGCATTAAGCAATATCATCTTTAACCTTTATGTAAATAATAACCTGATTGGAAATGCACTGATCGTCAACCATGTTTTGGTGAACTTTTCATCCAACCTACCAGTATTTGCTGGGTTGTTGTTGGCTGCAACCAGGGATCCCGTGTGGCTTCGGACAAGATTATCTTGGGTTGACGGAAGGCCTGCTGCTGACCACGACAGAGTGTTGTATCCTGAAAGACTCTGCTGCTGCTGGTGCTGTTGTGACGGTGGAGGTGGAAGTGGTGATGGATGGCTGACAGCTGTATTTTGACCAGAAAATGAATTATCTGTAACTGGCCTGACAGTCGGAGCATTCTGCGAGGTAAACATTTGCCCATATGGATCACCAGCAGGCAGAGAGGGATACGAAACGCTAGGATATGCAGCGTTAGAAACAGTTGACATAGCATAATGACCACAAGTAGAGGGAAATCCCTGAGAAGCAACAGAAGAGTTGGCAGAGTACATGGCTGGACTATTGTAGTGATTCACAAAAGAGGAGTGTGGCTGGGAGGCACTCGTATGCAAATGAGATGCTGATGACGCAGCACCTTGGAAAGATCCTGGAGTGGATCCCGCAATATGAGGGGCAGGAGGACCCCTGCCATACATCTGCTGTGCTCCTGGTTGCTGGTGTGCTGTGCTAGGAGTCACCACATTCTGTGTTGGTACTGTATAGAGACCAGAGCAGTAATCCTCACGCTGGGTATCCAATGGCAATGAGGTCATTTTCCCAGGTCCTTGAGAATAATGTCCTGAGGGAGCAATGTAGTTCTGATGATGCAATCCATACCCAGATGGAACCTGCATTTGATTCTGTGCTGGTCCTGAAAAAAGAAAACAGTATTTACAGGGATGGGAAAGATAGAACTAATATTTAAACATGGTTCCCATCTAAATGGTGACCCATTTAATTTTCTTCTCCATAATTCCAACTTATTACAGAAGATACACACTGTTACAGACCCATTGTGGTAGCCAGCCTCCAAGATGGCCCCAGTGATCCCCACCTCTTGTTATTCACACCCTGTGTGGTCCTCCCTCATAATGTACCAGGATTGGTCTGTGTGACCAACAGTATACAGCAGAGGTGATGATATATCACTTCCAAGACAAGCCCAGTCTTAGGCTCTGGCTGGCCTTATCTCAGATCACTCAGTCTGGAAGAAGCGAGCTGCCAAGCTATGGACAGTCCCACAGAGAAGCCCATGCAGTCAGGAACTGAACTCTCTGGCCAATAGCTAAAGAGAAATTAAAGCCTCCCAACACCCACATGAGTGAGCTTACAAGTAGATCCTTCAAACTCACTAGAGACTTGAAATAACTACAGCTCAACTAACAGCTTTACTACAAACTCTTGAGAGACCCTGAGCCAGAGCTACCCAGCTGAGCTAAGCACAGTACATTGATGGTTTGAAAAGTTCCGTTCTGTTGAGCTTAATCTTGAAAATGAGCCACGTGAGCAACCTTAGACCAAGGTGGATAAGGATGAACTGAAAGCTGTAGTGGAAGCAAATCCATCTGAACCTATGCGTCAAACAGCAGTGAGGTTTGACATTACTATTCCAACAATATTGGACCATTTGAAACAAACTGGCAAGGCAAAGAAGTTGGATAGATGGGTTCCACATGAATTAAATGAGCGCCAAAAGAGAAATCATCTGGAAGCTTGCCTTTCTTTGTGTCACGACATAAAGGAGAATCATTTCTACACCATATTGTGATGAAAAATGGATTCTTTTTGACAATCACAAGTGTTGGGCACAACGGATGGATAAAGATTAAGTGCCAAAACAACCCAAAACTGCATATTCATCAAAAAAAGCTAATGGTGTCTGTTTGGTGGTCTAGTGCTGGTATTATACAATACAGCTTCGTGAAACTTGGTCAGTTGATTACAGCAGATGGCTAGTATAACCAACTGGACAAAATAAGGACGTTTGCGATTAAGCAGCCAATATTGGTCAACAGGCCAATCCTCTTGCAAGACAATGCTCAACCACATGTCACACAAACAACACTGCTCAAACTACAGAGGCTGGACTTGGAAACTCTCTGTCATACACTGTATTCACCAGACCTTGCACCAACTGACTACCACTTCTTCCAGACTCTGGAGCACTTCCTGCAAGAAAAAATATTCAATTCTCAACAAGGTGTGGAAAACGCCTTATGCAGTTTCATCACCACTCGCTCTCTAGGCTTCCTCACTGCTGGCATAAACAAGCTACCATTGAGATGGCAAAACTGTGTCTATAGTTTAGGTGCAAACTTTGATTAATGGTACTTGTTCTTGTTTGAGATATGATAAACTACACTTCTAATTTTAAGTCAGACATCTCATATTTAATGACCTAACAGATGATTCTAACAAATTATCTACTCACTGGTACCAATCTGAAGTTCCTCAATCCTACTACGATATATTCATACTAACTTTGACAGGTAGAAGCAGATCTAAGAATATAATCCATTCACAACTGAACTACCAAGAAGTAGGCTAATATCCAGCCAGTATACACCCTAATAAGCATTTTAACAATCATCTTTCTTAAAATATTTAATACTTCTGAACCAGATGGTAAGTGGTCACAGCTCTGGTCCTGTTCCCTTGTTTCACCCCATGCTGGTCCTTGTCCCAGATCCCAGACCTTCTCATGCCCCAGCTACTAGAGGGCTTATGCCGGGCACAGCTGGAGGATCAGGATCTTGCTCTGGTTTCAAGGTTGGCATCCATTTAGTGGTCTGTACACACAGTACTACTTGCTGAATATTTTGAATATACTACCTATGCCAATAAAGTATCAATAATAGTGCTAATATACAGATTTTTTAACGAGCACAAAAATATGCACACACCCCTAAGGAATGTGCAATTAGAAACCTTAATGACTTCAAAAATGGGGAGTCCCAGATCACATCTGAATATGCTGGATTATTCTAACACAAGGCTAACAGCTACAGAGCATTTGAAGCTGAGAGAAATGTTTCCTTGTATTCTCTCTCCCATCTTCCCCAGTCTGCGAACATACTGGGCTAGCTATCCCAGTCACTGCTCGCAGACAGAGCCTACGGACAAAGCCTATGTCACCATCTGGACTAAATCTCACAGCATTAAGTACAGATTATTCCTGCCACCACATCAGTTATCCTCTTTGGATACCACAACGAGTGCTAAGAGGAGCCGAAGAAAACCCACATAGGTTAAGAGAAAACCTACCACATGCTCGGTACTTTGCTTTTCCACATCGAATCTCATGTAAATCTCACGACAGTACTGTGAAGTATCACCATCACTTTCCATAGGCAAATAAACAGGGCCATGAAAGCTTACCAATTCATATAAATTCAAATAGTAAGTGCTGAAAAAGCCAGGCATTGCTGCTGGTTCCAAAGCCGGGCTTATAGCTCATTTCACAATACCCATTTCTTAGAAATATTAGGAAAAACAAGTTAAGACTTGGGCACTGGCTAGGCAAGGGATTACTTTACTGCTCCTTCTCTTAACCTCATGCTGCTTCTCCTGAGTTCCTATTACAAGTGGCTTTCGGCACATAGTTTTAGAAAACTATTTTAGAAAACTATTAAACCTACCTTCCCCCAAGCCAGCCAGCTAGCTAAGGTAGATGGCCTGTTAGTGGAAACCTTCTAAGAGTGGATTTAGTGGGGCAGGGAGGCTGGAAAGCAAGAGAAAATAAAGATTAAAATAGTGACTGGGTCTTAAATATATGACAAGGGTAGGGGAGCTGGCCACACAGATTCCTGCCAGCGGCCAGTCTTCAAAAACAATAATGAGTAAGAAGCCAAGTTCACTTAGGCAATTGAGTGGTTACTGCGTGCTGCTACTGGGAATACGATGAAGTAAACCCATATGGTCTCTGCCCTCTGAAGAATTTATAACCTGGTGTTCTGGAGAAAATGGAACGAAGGAGACTGTCATGGCTAAGCACTGCCTAGGGCCAAGTACTTTTATAATAGTAGCTCATTTAATGTAATTCTAGCAACAACTCTGCAAAGAAGGTATTATTATGCCTTGAAGCTCAAAGGCATTAGGTAATTTTCTCCCACAAAAACTTGAGTTGTATCAAACCCTGCAACCTTTTCACTAGTATACAACTTCTGGACAATTCTGAGTATGAAGACTTTTAGAAATAGCGCCTCTCCAGGGCTGAAGATAACACAATCTTCTCCAATACAGTGTTTACAATGAAGATACCTCACTTCTAGGAAAGTCCACTGAAGACTGGCTCAAAATCTGTTCAATTTCAATGTCTTTAGCATCAAATACTTCAGGGTTTACAGATGAATTAGAAACAGGAAGTTAAATAACATACTGTTAGTGGCAATTAATGTGGTTTATAAAAATTATTACCACTATAATTTTAGAAATCTGAGGGGGAGAGGGTTAGCTGAGGAATGAAAAGACACTGGAAATAATTAAAGCGATACATATAGCAATAAAAAATAAAAATTATACTCAGATAAAAAAACTCTTGTTGGCCAGGCGAGGTGGCTCACGCCTGTAATCCTAGCATTCTGGGAGGCTGAGGCGGGCGGACTGCTCGAGGTCAGGAGTTTGAAACCAGCCTGAGCAAGAGTGAGACCCCATCTCTACTATAAATAGAAAGAAATTAATTGGCCAACTAATATATAGAGAAAAAAATTAGCCGGGCATGGTGGCACATGCCTGTAGTCCCAGCTACTCGGGAGGCTGAGGCAGCAGGATTGCTTGAGCCCAGGGGTTTGAGGTTGCTGTGAGCTAGGCTGACGCCACGGCACTCACTCTAGCCTGGGCAACAAAGCAAGACTGTCAAAAAAAAAAACCCTCTTGTTTATGTATGGAGTGAATACTTTTTAAAGATCCTAGCTATATCTATTAATCAGCTTAGAAGGAAATTATGTATTCACATAGTTACATTAATACCATGGCAGTATCTTCATTTGAGGACCTGATGCTTCTGGTTAGCTATAAATGATGACTAGATATCTGAGACACAGATGCTGCTCTGATCAAAAGGAACTTAATTCAGACACACTAGGGAGATTTATATCATTTTAAATTTTGCATATGCTCTCAAAGTTGAGGGGTTTCCTATAACTAATCAGATAGTACTGCTGAGTGAATGGTATGTTTATATATATATCTTCCATAAGGAATTCTAATAATTTGCATTAGTATCTCATCTTTCCTGCATTATTAATGACAATTAAAATGATAAACCTGACAGTAGTACCATGCTTGAAAATGGCAGATGGAAGAAAACACATTTTCATTTGAAAATGAATACCATGTACTTCCTAAAAGTAAAATTAAAAAGCAGTGGCTTTTTGTTAAATCTTGGTGTCCTCCCCTCAAACAAACAAAACTTTTAAAAGATCCCTTTCAATTCAAGCCAATTAGGAGCAAGTTTGGAGTTACATCATCACCAGTCTATTATTTCACTCAATCCTTCTATATTTGAGGACTCAGATTTGGAAGGAATCTCAAAAGGCAGAAAAGAAATAAAAGGTGGAAAATATCCAACAAATACTTCATACGGAAATACAATAATTCTAAAAGTCCATATTATGCTCCATGAAAAACTGAAGTATAGAAATACGACTTAGAAGGAAGTTTAGCAAAAAGATTTGACAGACTCAACAAAGTCAAACTGTATCTTGAAATAAGTGGAGGAAAGCATGTTAGCAGTTAAACAAGAAAGCAAGTAAAAGTGACTATGAAGATTCAGTTTCCCATCTCTTTATTCCCTACCCTTCTCAAACAATGTCAAAGTTTCTAAAAAGAAATTTATTAGTGTCTGTTAATAGGAGGACATCTGGACTTGGAATTGGAAGCAAATTGGACTTCATTTAATAAATGTTTAATGAATACCTATAACTTGCTCAGTACTGTTCTAGTTTCTAAATATATAGCAGTGAACAAAAGAAAAAACTATTACTTTCACAAAGCTTACACAAGAATTGGAGAAAAATGTACCCACTTTCCCTTTCTGGATCTTGATTTCATCTGTAAAATTAGGCAACTGAAGTAGGTGTTTTTCAGACTGTGTTTCAAAAACAACTAGACCTCCATCTCTATTTTAACCATAATTGCTTAACTTTTTTTCTGATTTCTCTATCAAGGCTTGCTCTATACACAATTTCCTTTGAAAAAACAATGTTTTTAAAAACATTTGTAAAAGAAAAAAACAGACTTTTATCTCTCTAATCTCATTCTGCATAGACCAGGCGGGAGAATCCCTCAAGGTCAGGAGTTCGAGAGCAGCCTGAGCAAGAGCGAGACCCTGTTTCTACTAAAAATAGAAAGAAATTAGCTGGACAACTAAAAATATATATAGAAAAACTTAGCCAGGCATGGTGGCACAGGCCTGTAGTCCCAACTACTTGGGAAGCTGAAACAGAAGGATCGCTTGAGTCCAGCAGTTTGAGGTTGCTGTGAGCCAGACTGATGCCACAGCACTCTAACCCAGGCATCAGAGTGAGACTCTGTCTCAAAAAGAAAAAAAAAAAAAAGTTATTTTTATAGAGCTTAATCTTCAGTCTACCCCACTGCCCCACCTGCCCACCCAACCCATCATTTACCTGGAGCTTGGTGGGTAGCAACTGAAAGTTCCAACACTGGAATCACTTGGTCTTTCTGGTGACTATAAACCCAACCTGAGGCTGTCTAGGGGACCCACCCTAAGTCACCTAATTAGCATAAATTCAAAGTGAGCAAAAGGTGCTCATTATGAATAACAAATAACACTCCAGGAAATTACAAGGGTTTTAGGAGCTCTCACAAGAACCCAGGACAAAGACCAAATATACTTCATGTTATAACACACCACTGAAGTCAGCGATCTCTAGATACCATTCCAGTTTTACAATTCTGTCTTCTGTGATGTTTTATACTCATATTTCTGACCTATTTCTTTTTCACTCTGTCTGGAATTCCATGGAGATATATTAAAAGACAAGCTAGTTTATGTAGGGCTGAAGAACAAATAGAAACCCAAATGACTGTTTAATCTTTATCAATAGATGCTGATCCCATGTAACCAAAAGGATTTTTTCTAAGATTAGCAAACAAAAACAGATTTGATACTTTTTCTCTAAACTAATCTCTTACACAAAAACAAAAAACCTGACCCTAATTCTTTTATTTTAATTTCCAAATTCTTTCGCATGACATTTAAGGCCTTTCTGCAACCTGGTACCTTTCAACTGTCATTTCAGCTTTAGTGCCTTCCCTATCACCCTCACCCTCTTCACTGCTTAGGTTCAAAACATGCCTTGCATTTTCACATTCCCAGACTTTTGTTCATGCTGTAACCTCTGCCTAGAGATAGCCTTTCCCTCCCACCTCAACCAGTCAAATCCCTCAAGGCCAGTCATAACTGAAGTCAAAATACAGGTCAAATTAGGGGAGGGGTAGGGAGTCTGTCTTATCTAATAACCTAACCTTGAGTACCCCAACTGGTTAGCATGCAACAAAAGTTGAAATGATTACTGCAACATTAAAGTAATGATTATAAACAGGAGAAATCAAGCATCATCTATATTTGGTATCAAAACATTCATTTTTTCTTACCGATTTAACATCCTGCTAAAACTGCTCACAAATAATATCACACGTGTTCAGTACAGGTGTACACCACCACCAACACTGTTCACATTCAAAAACCATTAGAGTAAACCAGTGACTACTGCAAGTAAAGTAGGTAATACTAACAAGTATGGCTGACTCAAAGAATATTTAAGGCTAAACTATCACTTTTGATTAAGAAAAAATTCAACTTCTGATTCTCAGGATAAACGATAAACTTTATATTTGAACAGCATCAGCCGTAAAACTTAGATGTTGGCTAAACGGATTTACAAAGTCCAGTGAATTTTCATTAGCAAATCAGATAAAACAGGTTAACCATTTGAAGAGTACCAGCACAGTTCTGTTCTCTTACCAATACAAGTCAGACGTTATTTTTTTTTAATTCAATTACTTTCCAAGGTTCTTATCTGACATACTATCAAGTCTCTCAAGAGAGTTCCCCCTCCCTGGCCCCTATTCAAGTACATCCCAAATCTCGAGATTAGGGAGGGGATATCCTAGAGACCATCATTTTTCAGCTGAAACTCCTGCATCCTAAAAGCCTCCGACCTTAGCCCGAGAGAGACTTTCACGTTGCCTTGGCTGCTGCCTGAATGAAGGCCTTGCCTCAAAGCAGGGCCAGCTCTGGCACGGCTTTCTGGTTCTGAAAGTGGAGCTAGGACAAACAACCAGATCTAAAGATATTCGTTTAAATCCGTTTGACACCTGCTCCCTTTCAAACACTACAAGCAAACTCCAAACGCCAGCAGCAGCCGCGGCGGCGGCAATGACAGATCCCGAGGCCGAACTGGGTCAGGGTTACAGTTACACGCATGCAGCCTGTTTACACCCTTTTGTCTACAAACTTGAGTACAAACTTAAGTTCCCTCCAAGGCAGCGTGCTCGCTGGGCCTCAGAAACCCAAGCGATTTTCCCGACACGATTTTCCTGACACGGAAGGGCAGCGTCCGCCCGCTGAGGCCGCGCCGGCCCGCCCCGACCACGCACGCCGCGGCCTGGGCGGCCTCTCGGCCCTCTCGGCGACCGGGTCACCCGTTCGGGGCCACGCGCCTCAGGCCCGGCCCGGGGACGGGGTCCGGCCGCCGGCGCGTGGGCTCCCGCTCTCTCCACGGCCCCCCGCGCCGGCGGTTCCGGCCCGGGTCCCATTACATAAACAGCCGGCCGGCGCCCCGGGCCGGCCGCCGCCCCCACGCCAGGCCCCCGGCCCCGGTCCCGGCCCCGCACCGCACCGCCCTTCCCGGCCCCGCACCGGCGCCCGGCCTCGGGCCCGCGGCCCGCGGCCCGGGCGGCCCCTGCCCGGCCCGCTCCGCCGCGCAGGCCGCCCCGCCGGCGCTAGGCCCCGCGCCCGCCCGCCCGCGCCGCCGCCCGCCTCACCGTTCTGCTGGGGCCGCGCCGGGCCCAGGCCCGGGCCTGCGGGCGCGGCCGCTCCGCCGAGCTTGGGCGGGATCCGGGCGCCGGCGGCCGGGTGCGGGGACCCGGCGGGGGCCGACATGACGGCGCTGCTGGCGACGCGGCTCCGCGGCGGGGAGGTGGGCGGAGGGACGGGAGGCGGGGCCGGAGAGGCGAGAGGAAGAGGAAGGAACACGCCCGGCGTCACCGAGGGGCCACCGGGGCCGCGGCCGAGGCGCTCACGCTCCACTGCGGAACACGCCGCTGCCGCTCGGCCGCCGCGGCGCGGGGGTCCCGGCCCGCCCGCCTCGGGTCCCGCCGGTGCGCGCGGGCCTCGCGCCGCCGCCGCCGCCGCAGCGCCCTCTGCAGGCCGGAGCCGGGCGGGCAGGCCGGCGGGCCGCTGCCGTGGAGCCGAGGCGGAGGGCTGGGCCTCGGTGCGGAAGGGCCGGGTGGCCGCGCCCACCTGGGGCGGAGGCGGGGACGCGCGCGGCCCGGCCCGCGTCACGGGCAGGAAGGTGAGGGCTGCGGGGTGGGGCGCGGAGCCCGGGGCGACGCCGGACCCGTCTGCCCGCGCACCCGCCTCGGAAGAGGGCCCTGCACTCTGGTCTGGGTTTTCAGCCTGTATTCCTCCTCCCCAAATTCCAAAGGAAATATGGCATTCAAGCTCCTTGTCTCTTAGGAATGTATAATTCCTCCGCAAAGAAAGAGGAAACGTTTCTCTGTGATAAACACAGGAGTATCAGTAAGAATAAGAATTCATTATTCAAAACTTTCCCCACTGACTTAAAGTATGTAGGGAGGAGAAAGGGGGGAATGGAGCAAGGGAATGCCAGAAGACAAACTTTATCTTCCCTTTGTTTGCTAAGGGTCGGCTTATCCTGTTGGTGTTCGGAGAAGTTGTGGCATCCAGGAGAACTCAGATTGTTCAGTATACATTAGTGACATCTTTAAATCTGCCCGGTCTGCCCCGGCATGCTAACTGGCAAGCCCTCTGCTGCATTAACCGAGTCGTTTTGCCATCTTGGAATCATCCAGTGATGAGTATGCCATCGTTCTGTATTGGAAATGAAGTTTCTCAGAAACGCTGAATTCAGAATGGGATCGAACAAAATGCTGTTTACAGAAAGATTATGCAAAGCATAAAGTGCATTGTAGTCCTAGTATAATCCAAAGCTTCCCATTAATTGTTGCCGAAAATTAATGATACTTGGTATTTAATGCACTAAATGAACTACAAATAGGATGTTAGTGGTTGGATTTATACTTTTGAATGCTAGGAATTTCAACTACATTTATACACAAAAGGGGCAAGACCTTTTCCACGGCGTTTCCAGCTTATCTACAGAAAACTAAGCCCCACATGAGCAAAAAAGATCACACTCTGCTTCATCAAGGAGATTACACAATTACAGGTCCCAGCGCTTCCCAGGAGTCCTTTGAATTTGGATTAAGAGCTACAGTTTTGTGGGTAAGGGACTAGCTAGGCAATTGACTTTCTGCCCCTGGAATGTATCTTGAGTGTAGGAAGCCACTTTTAATCAAAGGTAAATGGAATTAAGGTGAACCCTGTCTCTTAAGGGGATACATTGGGACCCTATGTTTTAATAGATATATGCCACAATCTTTAGCACCTAAGCTGCTTCCATTTGTTCACTAATTTGCCATAGAATGATGTTATTCAGGACAGACTACCCCAAAATATGACACCTTGACATATTAAATCTTCTAAGCTGAAGGCATTGAAGAAATGGCAGGTGCAGGAAGGATTCTGACCTTCTCCTGAAGCAGGTCATTAGGAGCTTCATATGAGAGGTGCCCTTCTTGTATCTGGAGGAAAGAAGCATTCTTATCTCTGAATGCCTAAAGGAACAGGCCTTGCTAGATTTCTCTTACTTTACCACTGTTAGCTCATACCTCTTTTTGTCCTATCACATGTTTCCATGACCCTCTAGTCTTCACCAAACCTAGAATAAAACATTGAGGTTAAACTCAGGTTTCTTCAGGTCTTCATTTCCTTTTGAAGGCTCCAGTGTCATACAAAACTTACATTAAATAAATTTGTGTGCTTTTCTTTTGCTAATTTGTCTTTTGTTATGAGGACCCCAGCTGAGAACCTAGAAGGGTAGAAGGAAAAGACATTTTTTCTCCCCTACATTCTTTTACATGACAAATCCTACAACCTTTATGAAAATAAGTTATTTCATTCTATTGCTTTAATTTCCATTACAGCTGTCAGTGAAGAAAGGGATTAAGGATTAAATGAATACTTACCACGTATTAGGCATCGTGCTTGTAACTTTAGATATATATTTTTTTCATCAAGTCCTCACAATAACTCTGTTGTATATTTTTCTTATCCCCATTTTACTGGTGAGGAAACTAAGGCTTATAAAGTTCAAGCAATCTTAGATAAAAGTCATGAACTTGTATTAATAATTAGCAAAACCGAAGATCAAACAAAGATCTATTTAGTTCCACAAACTTTGCTCTATTCCCTTATAACCCACTCTACTAGGTTAATTTAATTTTTCTTCACAAAGCTATACTGACTATGATAATTGTTTTGCTTGTCAAAGTATTTTCAGTTTTACATATTTAGAATTTGTTCCAGTATTGGTTAGACTGGTGGATCTCAAAGCTTTTGAAATGCAAATTCTTAGGCCCAACCCCAGACTTACTGAATCAGAAACTCTGGGGCTCAACAACAAGCTCTCCAGGTGACTGATGTACAGGAATGTTTGAGAACCACTGCTTTTGAATAGCAAAGTTAAGCTGCATTGGTTCATTCTTACTTTGGGAGATGATGATGGTGCTTTTTTTCAGGCCATCTCTCTCATCTTTTGCAAACCCATAAAAGTGATATTTTGTAAATTTGTGGTTATAGTATCATGAATGCCAAATATTATAGTTCCTGTGTCAACTCAGATTCTTTGATGTGCAGTGTTGATACATTCTTTGATGTGCAGTGTTGAGGCCTAGTCTGTGTGCAGGGGGAAAGAGCTATAATTGAAATTAATCTCTGCCATATAATGCAGAAGTTTTTGATAAGTGTCAAATTGTGACACGTGCCACTGTTTGTCATCCCCAACTTAGGACTCGTGTTCTCTATAACAGAAGTTGTGGAAACCTTGGGCAACTGAACACCTATCTCTGTCTCAAGAAATGCTAGTTCTTTCTCTATTTAGCCTGACTTTCCATATTCCTCCACAAAGTTTTTCATTCTCTAGTTTTAAATCACATTTGACCTTTGTAGAGCACCCTTTCTCTTTTAGTGGCATTCTCTGTTAGATATCTGCCTCCCAGTACAAAGAAACACTTTTCTTCTTTCTCCTCCTTTGTCTCATCTATTTACAAATTTATTACATTTTTAGTAGGATGGATGTTGGGGATACAAAGATGAATAAATACAGTCTGTCCTCAAAGGTATGCAGGATCTTTTACATATATTCCTACAGACTTTTATTTGGATTTCTTTTTTTTTTTTTTGAGACTGAGTCTCACTCTGTTGCCCCGGCTAGAGTGCCATGGCATCAGCCTAGCTCACAGCAACCTCAAACTCCTGGGCTCAAGCAATCCTTCTGCCTCAGCCTCCCAAGTAGCTAGGACTACAGGCATGTGCCACCATACCTGGCTAATTTTTTCTATATAGTTTTAGTTGGCCAATTAATTTCTTTCTATTTTTAGTAGAGACGGGGGTCTCACTCTTGCTCAGGCTGGTTTCGAACTCCTGACCTTGAGTGATCCACCCTCCTCCGCTTCCCAGAGTGCTAGGATTACAGGCGTGAGCCACCGCGCCTGGCCTTAGATTTCTTGATTTAAAAAATCTTGCTGTTTATTATTTTTTCTTCTGCTCCTTGTGAATCTTTGTTTCATTTTTCCATTACGGCATTCCAATTTGAGTTTCACCCCTCATTATCATGAGAAGAAATAATTTCACTGACCTTTATATTATTTGATTATTTATATTGATGTTATTTAACTATCATGTAAGTAAGTCTCAACTAACACACAAATTTAAGATTCTAAAAAAAAAGGATGGAATTATTAGGCAAATAATTACCACATAGTCAACCTAAGCCCAAAAGTGCATACACTTACAGGAAATTCTCTCAAGTTCTCACCTGGACTATTTGACTATTATTTTAGACATACTGTGATTTTTGTAGTTATCCACTTATGCAGCCTACAGCAGTTTAGAAACAATCACAAAGCAAAGGAAAGCAATGCTGTTGAGATAGGTAGGTTGAGAGCAGCAATCACTATTAATTGGCAGAATATGAAAGACAAGAAAATTGGAAAATGGAAGAATTAAAAATGCACAGTAGGCCGGGCGCGGTGGCTCACGCCTGTAATCCTAGCTCTCTGGGAGGCCGAGGTGGGAGGATCATTTGAGCTCAGGAGTTCGAGACCAGCCTGAGCAAGAGCGAGACCCCATCTCTACTATAAATAGAAAGAAATTAATTGGCCAACTAATATATATAGAAAAAATTAGCCGGGCATGGTGGCACATGCCTGTAGTCCCAGCTACTTGGGAGGCTGAGGCAGCAGGATTGCTTGAGCCCAGGAGTTTGAGGTTGCTGTGAGCTAGGCTGATGCCACGGCACTCACTCTAGCCTGGGCAATAAAGTGAGACTATGTCTCAAAAAAAAAAAAAAAAAATGCACAGTAGTCCAAGGCAATTAGTTAAATTGAACACCTTTATGTATTCCACTGGGAATATGATGAACGTAGCCCACAAGTCTCTACCATCTGAGAATTTATACCCTAGTATTCTGAAGGGAATAGCTTGAAGGGAACTATCACTTACTGAACACCTGGTACGTAAGTTGATAGCTCCTTAGAACATCACTAAACAGATATCCATAGCTTTGTCCCTCGATCACAAGGAAAAATTAAACTACGCTGTGCACGTGTTTCAGAAGTCAGGTGGGATATAAAACCCATTTTTAGAACCTTAGAAATTCTTTTACATATGAACAGGTTAGGTTCCCAAAGCTCCATCATTCAGTCCCAGTATTCACAAGTCCAGAGTAAGGCATGCATTTCCAACAAACAGAAAGGTGAGACAGTCCTTTGAAGTTTTAGAAACATGCTTACTCTTCTCCTTTTTGCCATGTTGTAAAGTGGCACCTCTCAGACTTTAATGTGCATATGAAATCTCTTGAGGATCTTGGTAAAATGCAGATTCTGATTAGGTAGGGTCGAGATGGCCTGAGAATCTGCATTTTAACAAGCTTACAGGTGATGCTGAGGCTGCTGGTCCGTGGACTGCACTTTGAGTAGCAACGTTCCAAAGAGCATCTTTTCATTTACATTAGAAAGTCCATTAAGGAAAGAAATGGCCCTCCTTGATGATCCCAAGGGCACTTCTTAGCAGCTGCAGTATATTCACACCTGCTACCAGTTGTGTTGATGTGCAAATTAAAATGTGCCTGGCATTTCCGGCCTTTCCATAGCAACAGTACTTACTTAGTTAAATGCGTGAACCATTTCCTAATGGGCTAATGGGTGCCTGATGTTGACACTGATTCCCTTGCCACACATTCAACAGTGTACCCAATCGTCAGTTACTTTTCTTCTTACTGATTATTTTTTTTGTTGTAGAAAAAGAGTGAATTAGTCTGCTTGGGCTGCCATAACAAAATACCATAAACTGGCCGGGTGCAGTGGCTCATGACTGTAATCCTAGCACTCTGGGAGGCCGAGGAGGGCGGATTGCTCCAGGTCAGGAGTTCGAAACCAGCCTGAGCAACAGCGAGACCCCGTCTCCACTATAAATAGAAATAAATTAATTGGCCAACTAATATATATAGAAAAAATTAGCCGGGCATGGTGGCGCATGCCTGTAGTGTCAGCTACTCGGGAGGCTGAGGCAGGAGGATCGCTTAAGCCCAGGAGTTTGAAGTTGCTGTGAGCTAGGCTGATGCCACGGCACTCACTCTAGCCTGGGAAACAAAGCGAGACTCTGTCTCAAAAAAAAAAAACAAAAACCATAAACTGGGTGGCTTAAATAACGGACATTTATTTTCCCACCATTCTGGAGGCTGGAAGTCTGAAATCAGAGTCCCAATATGGTCAGGTTCCTGTGAGGGTTCTCTTCTTGGCCTGCAGAAGGCCCGGCCACCTTCTCGCTGTGGGGATAGAGTGAGAGAGAGCAAGCTCTCTAGGGTCTCTTCTTGTAAGGGAACCAGTTCTGTTGGATCAGGGCTCCACCCTTGTGACTTCATTTACCCTCAATTGCCTCCTTAAAGGCCTTATCTCCAGTATAATCACATGAGGTGGTTAGGGCTTCAACATATGAATTTTGGTGCTACAGGTCCACAGCAAATTGCATTTTCAGATAGCATGATTCACTCTGTACTCTTCAGAATTGTATTTTATTATTATTGCATTTGTTTATTGTATTATTATAATCTTTATTACTATGAATTTCCATTTTTAAATCACTGCTTTTATTGTCTTTTTCAAATTACTCTTCTTACAACCACCTTCAAAATTTTCACTGTGCTCTCCCTGACAGAGAAACAAGTGAGAAAGCCCCAGCCCCCCTTTGATCTTGACTCATTTTCTCGTCCTTGGTGGTCTACGATGTCAGTGGGCTTCTGTCGCCACCTGGTGGACCATGTGTAGATGTGCTCTGACTGGAGACGATCCTGTCATGGAAGAGTGTGATCAATGAAAAGTTTTCCATTCGCGCAATTGATCTGAAAGGAATGCATGGGGATATAAAGACCAAATGGATAAAAAAAATAGCTTATTTCTAGGCAATTAAAAAGGGTAACGATTATATATATATATATTTTTTAGCGTATTATAGAGGTACAAGTGTTAAGGTTACATATATTGCCCATGTCCCCCTCCCCCAAAAAGGGTAACAATTTTTATGTGTTGGATTACAGACTAGGACAATACACAACCAAAGAAATTAAAATATTCTTTAATTCTGGAGGAATCCTTTAACTCCACACCCCATAGCATGTAACACTGTATGAACAGTCCCAGCGCCGTGGACCCACTGAAGCGACGCTGTTCATGCAGTGGTCTCATTTGAGGCGACAGGAAGTTCGCTACCTGCATCCATTGCTATCTACAATCCCACTGTACCTAAAAATGTCAATGTTACCAATCTACTTCTTTCTGATAAGACTGTCCTATTTCTTTTTATTTTAAAACGTGGATAAAGCTTCATCTTCATTTTAACCTGAAAGCGGCAGGGCAGGGCTGTGAGGAGGCGGTGTGTGGCAGAGGGCGGCCTTGGGAGCGCCGCTCACGGCGCCCGCACCTGGCTGGGCGGCGCCTGGTTGGGCCCCGGGACAGTTCTGGTCAGTGAGTTACGAGTTGAGATATTTAACCCCTTCGGGACCAGCATCAACTGTAGCCGACAGCCGTGATGTGATTTTTCTACTTTTTCATTTATCAAAATAAAATTGTGAACATTTAAAAATAACGTGATGAAAACATATGTGTATGTTACCTATTCTGATTGACATTACAGTAAAGCTGCCTGTAAAGGAAGGAAGGAAGGAAGGGAGGGCGGGAGGGAGGAAGGAAGGGAGGGAGGGAAGGAAGGAAGGAAGGAAGGAAGGAAGGAAGGAAGGAAGGAAGGAAGGAAGATAAGCCAGGCATGGTGGCGCATGCCTGTAGTCCCAGCTACTCAGGAGACTGAGGCAGGAGCATCACTTGAGCCCAGGAGTTTGAGGTTGCAGTGAGCTGTGATGATGCCACTGCACTCCAGCCTGGGTGAAAGAATGAGACCCCATTTCAAAAAAAAGATTTTAAAAAATCCATATGATTCTAGGCAAGTAGTTACCATTTGACAATAAGGCAGCAGAGCAGATTTCATAATATTCAGTAATCTTTTCTGTTAATTTCCTTAGTCATTTTTCCATTAGTAAAACAAATGAGACATCAAGTATGCAGCATGCTCAATGTCATCCTCTCCTATAATATAAAAGAGGTATGAGGCCGGGCGCGGTGGCTCACACCTATAATCCTAGCACTCTGGGAGGCCAAGGCGGGCGGATTGCTCAAGGTCAGGAGTTTGAAACCACCCTGAGCAAGAGCAAGACCCCGTCTCTACTATAAATAGAAAGAAATTAATTGGCCAACTAATATATATAGAAAAATTAGCCGGGCATGGTGGCACATGCCTGTAGTCCCAGCTACTCGGGAGGCTGAGGCAGCAGGATTGCTTGAGCCCAGGAGTTTGAGGTTGCTGTGAGCTAGGCTGATGCCACGGCACTCACTCTAGCCTGGGCAACAAAGCAAGACTCTGTCTCAAAAAAAAAAGTGGTATGAGATGCGATAAAATATAATAAAATTATTTTTTTCATACTTACCAGAACATAGCCACATAAATAAATGCTGCCTTTCAAAGCTGTCAACTAGGGTAATATGCTTATTTCATCAGGGCTCTAGTACTCAAAATACACTAGAAATCATAAGCCTTGGCTTCTCCCCAGCCTCAGTGCCTCTGCCTGCTGGCTGCCTGCACCAATTGCTAAGCTGCTACTAAGTGGGCTATACAAGGACACTCAGCCCTAGAAGGCATAGCACCTGATATAACTAGGGAGGAGTTCTGAGGCCACCAAGTCACAGCAAACCTGACCCTGCCCTACTACACTGGACTGAGGGCTGGCCCTACTATTGTGTAGGTTTCCCAGAAGACTTGGTTTCTTCCTTTTAACCTCTGACCTGGGTGCCTGGGTGTAGTGGATGACTTACTAGGCTACTTCTGTCTTGTTGCACTGTGTGCTTTCCTCCTACCCTGCTCTACTTCCTGATTCTCGGTTACAAGGTTACTGCCAGCCATGCTGTTGCTACGTGACCCTGCAGTTGCATGGACTAGCAGTAGGTACTTGACAAAAACAAAATTATGAGTTTTAAAAAGGTAACTCTGAGTCCTTTCCCTCTCCATTTGGGACTGAGGATAAAATAATCCCATTTCGGTTTGGAATCTCTTCAATGGAGGAGCTGTAAATTCTGGAGCTGTAGGAAGCCACCTTCGACTTGATGGAATGTTTATCAGCAGAATGTCTGTCCTCTGCCTTGTCATTCTGTCGTCCTTACCAGGAAAGAAACAGGAAAAAGATGAAAGTCTAAATGCAGTTATCACTGTGAATGGAGAACTTGCAGAGAAGACTGATGTAGCGTACCGCTGCCAGCGACTGAGGGCCTGATTCTAACCCATGCCAGAGTCTTAGCTGAATTCCTAATCCTTAGCGTAAGAAACTCTCCCTCCTTTCTATTTAAACTGCAGATTGAGTATCTCTAATCTGAAAATTCAAAAACCAAAATGCTCCAATGTGAATTTTCTTTGAGAGTCATTTTGGCACTCAAAAAGTTTGAGATTGTGGAGCATTTTGGATTTTTTATTTTTGAATTATAGATACTCAACCTGTAATTTGATAGTTTCTGTTTCTTGCAGCCAAATGAGTATAACACAATACTCCAAGGTTCTTGCATGCATCCTGATAAAGTTATAAAAGGAAGTGTCTTCAGACCTGGTTCATAAGCCAACCACGAAATCAGTTTTACTACATTATACTCAGCTTTTATGAGTTTGGTGACATTTAATACAGCAAAAATCAGTAAATGCTTATTCCATGCAATGCATAGTGCCTGTGAATCAAAGGAATCCAAAGATTAGTAGGAACTAACAGTTTTTTTGGGGGGGGGAGAGGAAACAATATACAAAAATCATAATGGGTAATGAGTTCCATAACCAAAGTATAAGTATAGTGCTTTGGGACAGAGAAAAGAGAGCAATTTATTCAGATTTTTAAAAAAATTTTATTTATCAAATGTTGAAATGCTGACAACATGCTGAGAAGTATGTTATGATCTGGAGATACAATGCAGAATAAAACATCATTTCTTAGTTCAAGGAGCTTGAATTTTGTCACAAGTGTAAGCACAAGTGCATTTGGCAGCCAAAGGAGCAGATCGCCACGTGTTGGTGCTGGGGGTGGGGATGTGAAGAAGGCATTTAGAACAGGAGATATCTAGGCTAATGTCAAAAGATGCAAAGGTTAAATAGGGTTAGATGAAGATGGGCTAGAAGAAAAACGTCTCAAATACAAAAGATGGTGTTAGGACAGTTCTTTTAGCAGCATTAGACACTCAACTTTCGGATTCTGTTACTCTCCCCTTTTCTGTTTTTCCTCCTACCTGGCTGGCTCCCTGGCACTCTGCTTGGTCCTTAGTTTTCTCCCCTCCCCTCCCCTTCCTTTCCCTCCCCTCTCCTCCCCCCTCCCTTCCTCTTCCTTTCCCTTCCCTCCTCACCTCACCCTTCTCTTCCCTCTTGTTCTTCACTTCCTTGCTTGCAGTGGTTTTAACTAACCAATACATATCCTGAGACCTGAGTGAGTCCTGATGACCCTTTAGGTCTGTATTGAGTTTCTCTGTCACCTAGTGGCAGCCTGCTGTGGCTCCCGTGTTCCCAGGTGCACTGCTACTGCAGACTGAATGTCCTCCCCCCCAGGTCTGAATCTTAGCCTTACTGGGGGAGATGCCCCCTCTAAATTTTAAAATTTCCTTTCTAGCACACTCTTTATTGGCTTTAGAGGTAGTACCTGCCATCTTCAGTTGCTCTTTCTATACTTAGAGTCCTCTTTTATCTCTTTTAGTCGTTTACCACATTTTACTATTTGACAATTATTTATATTAAACTTTTCTGTACAAATAGCTGGTATGGTTTTTGTCTCCTCATTGTACCCTGGCTGATATAGTGAGGCAGAAGGAGGAGTTAGGAATGACTCCACAAAATGCAAAAGCCATATTATTAAAGACCTAAATAATTTGACTTCGTGGAAATTAAAGACTTCTGGTTTTTGACTGACACTTTTAAGAAAATGGAAAAGCAAGTCAGTCCAGTAAAAAATATTTGCAATACATATATCTGACAAAGACTTGTGTACACAATATACAAAATAGCTCAAAAGTAATAAGACTGTATTAATTTGCTAGGGCTGCCATAACAAAATACCACAGATGGGGTGGCTTAAACAACCCAGATTTGTTTTCTCACAGCTTTGGAGGCTAGAAGTCCAACATCAAGGTGTTGGCAGGTTTGATTTCTTCTGAGGCCTCCCTCCTTGGCTTGCAGATGGCCATTGTCTCACTGTTTCTTCACATGACCTTCCCTCGGTGTGTGCATGTCTGTGTCCTAATCTCCTCTTCTTGCAAAGACCAATGAGACACTTGCAGATCTCACGGTAGGAGTGTTCTCCTATTGCAGTAGCCCCTCTCCTCCTATTGCAATAATCCTTTTGAATAAAGTCTCTTCTTACCTGAATCCAGATTTGTTTTTATTTGCCGCTTCCTTTCAGCTTACCTTGTTTTCAGCAGTGGGGCAATCTAATAGGAATTAAGCCAGTAAGTAGCCAACTGGGTATGTATTATACAGAACCTGTTATATAATTTCCAGGCCTTGCATAATGAAAGTAAAAGGATGAAAATGCAAGATGAAAATGCCAGTGTCTTCAGAAGTGCCACTAAAGGTGCTTTTCTTCCATAGTCTCTCTCAACTTATTATGGTGTCTTTTACTTTTTATCTAATGTCATTAAAAGTAAAGACAAATTAAAATTTTTAATTATTAGCATGAACTTTACCATTTATCTTTATATAGTACAATGTCGATTTAAATGCAAATACCAGAGCACTTAATTCGTGTGGAATTACCAAAATTACACAATTCACACTTCTTAGCTCATACTCGCATATGCATTTTGTTCCCGATAGAAGAGTGGACATGCTGCACAAAATTAACTCAACTTTTTTTCATTTCTTGATAGGTACACATTTTACCAACACTCTACTCTCAGCTTACTAATAAATAAGGAAGGATTGAAAGAAAAAGGAACTATAAATTCTCCTACATTTCCTTCTCCTATGTCATTTTCTGCATAAGTGGTTAGCCAATACTGGGAAGTACCATGAATAAGAAGGATATGGTAAGGTTCCTTGGCTGTTGGGATTTCTTGGAAGGCCATTCTTTTTGCATTCAAAGCAGACTCTTCTTTGAATGAAAAGTGTGGCTTTGGGGGCTGTTAGCCCACCCTTCAGTCATAGACCTAACATGCTCACCTTGTACTCACTTTGAGTCTCTCTGAAACTCCATGTCCTCTACTGTCACCACCATCCTTATACAGGCCACCATCCTCTGTCATTTGGACCACAGAAATAATCTACCGACTAGCGACTAGTCTATCTGCATCCATTTGTTCCCCTGCAATCCATTCTACACACTGCAGCCAGAGAGATCTTCTCAATACCAAATCTAATCATGTTACCCTCAATAAAAAACTCTTTAAGAGATACTACTCCTTAATGTGGCCTATAGACCCCTGCTCATTTTGCTTTTACATTTTCCCCACGAGTTTCAGTTTGCAGCATGCTCCACAAGAACACTATTCATTCCTGAACACTAACTAGCCTTGGAACTCACCGATCACCCCATTTCTTTTGACCCTTTCCTAGAGGACCCTTTCCCACCTCCATCCAGCGCTTTCTTCAATTACTTAAATTCCACTCACCCTTCAGATTAAAGTTCAAATATCCCCTCCTCAGGGAAGCTATCTCTTACCTCTCTGATAAGTTCAAATATGCTAATTATTCTTCTCATAGAACCACCTACCTCTCCTTGTAGCACTTATTAAGCTTACAATTTTATATTTGCTTTTGTAGTTACTTGATTATTAGCTATCATTTCCAGTGTATAAATAAAGGAAGAGAAGAAGCCTCTTTCCTACATATATTTTTTGTTTCCTTTTCTTTTCTTTTTTTTTTTTTTGAGACAGAGTCTCGCTTTGTTGCCCAGTCTAGAGTGAGTGCCGTGGTGTCAGCCTTGCTCACAGCAACCTCAAACTCCTGGGCTCAAGCGATCCTCCTGCCTCAGTCTCCTGAGTAGCTGGGACTACAGGTATGCACCACCGTGCCCGGCTGATTTTTTCTATATGTATTAGTTGACCAATTAATTTCTTTCTATTTATAGTAGAGACGGGGTCTTGCTCTTGCTCAGGCTGGTTTTGACCTCCTGACCTCGAGCAATCCGCCTGCCTCGGCCTCCCAGAGTGCTAGGATTACAGCTAGGCGTGAGCCACCGCTATTTTTTGTTTTCTTAATACTTGTTTTTAGAGACTGTGATTAATCATTTAGTCAGATTACTTGAATAATGTGTCTTCCAGAACTGACCATGTCTTTTTTTTTTTTTGTTCACTATTATTCTGCCCCCCCCCATACCTAGAACCTTTCCTGATACATAGCTGGAGCTCAACAATTAATCTTTAAATGAAATAATAGCCAAGTTGATCAGACTTTTCCTTCTTAATTCTAAAGAATTGCTGTTTTCAATGACTGCCTAAGTAGTATTGCAAATAATATATCCTCAGGATTTCTGAACACGCCTTCCTTTTTCCTTCGTCTTGCAGCTTTATTTTAGTCTCTCTCAGATTCTCTTGCAGGATGGGCCAAATCCTCTGCCCCTTTGAGGTGGGGAGGTTAAGGCTTCACATGACCTTGCTTTAGCGTGCTTATCTGCTTGTCCCTCTCCATACCCACTCACCTGTGGGCCCCTTCCTTCTCTGGCTGTCCCTGATAGAGACCTTGCTGACATCCCCCCTTCCTTTTCCTTTTAGGGCCAGCCTCGTAATGTTCCCAACATCTGGTATGGTTTAGAGGGACTCTTGCCTGGGAATAAAAGTTCTTTCCAGACCATGATACAAATTTCTAATAAAAGCAAATGAATGGATATATAGCAAGAAACACCCTTTCACAAGGACGTTGCCCCGGAAGTGGGCCGTTGTAGTCAAAGGAGGCATTTCCCTGTTACCTGGTCCGCGTAGCCTGGCCTTCCTGCCCAATTGGGGGTTTCCGAGGCACGGCGTGGTTTGCTGCTGCAGCGCGAGGGCTGTGTGGACTTCGCTGTGCGTGTTGGCACCCGCTACGTAGCAAGTGCAAACAGCTGGCTTTCCTGCTGTTCGCTCGGTGCCAAGATATTATTCCTCGTAAGACTTTTTAACCGCTTTTGCAGTTACTACCATCAGTGACTGGGAAATCAAACATTTCATCTAGCGGTTCGTTCACTTAACGCTATTTTCCAGATGCTTTCCAGGGCTGTTCATCCGCTATTGATTTGTAGCGGCGTTGATATTTTCTTTCTATAGCATTTTATGATTTTTGAGCAGTGATATTTAATTTAATTTGGGGAAATGTCTTTTCCAAACTTTTTGTTTCTGATGACATGCAGTTATTTTGCATCTTGTGTTAGTCCCGCAAACCACGGAACTTGGCCGGGTGACGGATGCAACTGGACAAAAGCAGCCTGGGGCGAGCGCCGCACCCGCCGTCTCTCCCAGAGGCTGCGGACACGCGGGCGGACGGACGGACGGACGGACGGACAGACGGACGGCCCGCGACAGCGACGGCGCCGGCGCCCTCGGCTCCGCCCTGCCCGCTCGCAGCGCGGCGACTGGAGCTCGCGGAGGCCGGACATTGCGCCGGCCACGCGGCCAGCTGTCGCCACCGGGCCGGGACCGGGTCTCCGAGGCGCGGAGGACAGCAGGCCTTTTCTCCACGCTGCTCACCTGGAGGGAACGTGCGCAGCACTCGCCCCCTGCAGTGGCCCAAGGACTCGTTCCTCGGCCGGGAAGGTCTCTGGACAGCGATGTGAGAGGCGGGACAGACCCCGCTGCCAGTCGGGTCAGCCC
>VSMD01080620.1:0-22560 GCA_008750895.1 Mirza zaza
TTTGATGTGGTTCACGTGAAAGATGCCAATGGCAACAGCTTTGCCACTCGCCTCTCCAACATTTTCGTTATTGGCAAAGGCAACAAACCATGGATTTCTCTTCCTCGAGGAAAAGGTATCCGCCTCACCATTGCTGAAGAGAGGGATAAGAGACTGGCAGCCAAACAGAGCAGTGGGTGAAATGGTCTCCATGTAATATAATAACATGTTAAAAAGTTATTTGTACTTAATTAAAGATATTACAGTGTGAAAAAATAAAAAAATTAAAAATAAATTAATTAAAAAAATTATTCAATTAATCCAAAAGATGGGAGCAAAAAAGGAAAAGGAAGCAAATAACAGATGGGAAAAATAGAAAATAAATGGTAAAATGGTAGATATAATTCCAGCCATATCTATAATCACATGTGTAGTGGACAGACTCTAAGATGATCTGTGATTTATCTCCATCTCCTTATATTTATGCCTTTGTGTGTAGGTGTGACTTGTGACTTGCTTCTAACCAATAGAACATGGTCAAAGTGATGGGATGTCACCTTCATGACTGTTATATAAGATTATAATTTCCATATTGTGAGTAGACTTTCTCTATTGACTGTCTCCCTTGCTAGCTTTGATGAAGTAGGCTGCCACACAAAGAAGCCCACATGGCAAGGAAGTAAGGGTGGCCCTCAATCTGAGAGCATGCAAGAAATTGAATCCTGCTAACAACCACATTAGCTTGGAAATAGATTATTCCTCAGTTGAGCCTCAGATGAGACCCTCAGCCCTTTCTGATATCTTGATTGCAAACTTGTCAGATATCCTAAAGCAGAGGACCCAGCTAAATTGTGCCTGAATTCCTGACCCACAGAACAGTGAGATAATAAATGTGTATTGTTTTAAGCTGTTAAATTTGTGGGAATATTATTCTGCAGCAATAGATAACTAATAAAACACTAAATGTAAATGGTTTAAACACCCAATTAAAATGGAGATTATCAGACTTCATTAAAAAACACCCAAGACCCAACGACATGTTATTTTTAAGAAACCTACTTTAAATATAAAGATATAAATAGGTTAAAAATAAAAAATATAAGAAAAGCTATCCCATGCTAATTCTAATCTTTAAAAAAGGAAGCAGGATTTGCTCTATTAATATAAGACAAAGTATATTTCATTGTAAATAATATCAATAAGAGTAAAGAGGACCATTTCATAAAGAGTCCAATTCAGCAAGAAGATATGACAATCCTAAAGTTCTATGCATCTAATACCAAAATTATTACATTAATTAAAAACTGACAGAGGTATAAGGAGAAATAGATGAATCTATCATTATACTCAGAGATTCTCACCACTCTTTTATCAATAATTGAAAGAACAAATAAACTGAAAATCAATAAGGATATAGAAGACTTGAATAACACTATTAAACAAATTGATCTAATTAACATTTATGCAACACTTCAAAAATTGCAAAATAGACGTTCTTTTTAATTGCACAGAAAACATTTACCAAAATAGAGCATATACTGGCCCATAAAACAAATCTTTTGACTCTTTTTCCCTGTGGTATTCTTAAATTAAAGGTGCTAAAACCACAATCTCTACCATTAACCTCACTGAAATTGTCAATGGGATCTCAGGGGAAGAAAGGATGACAGGACAAACCTCTAATACAAAGTGTACCAAGTGATTGCTTTGGGAAGGAAGATTTCAAAGAGGCAGAAAGGTTGAGCAAGGAAAGATACTAGTTCACTTTCTCCAGAGCTCCAAGGATCCGCTGAATTAGAGGTTTTAAACACAGTGTGTTATAAATGACACCCATGGGTCTGGGTTAATGGATGCTTAAAACCGTCTTTTGTTATCAAAAAGGTTGAGGTCCAGTTACTTTTGACTCGAAGACATCATATATATTATCAAAGTTTGTTTACAGAAGATGGCATTTAGATCATCAGTAATACTACAAGGTAATAAAAAAAAAAAGCCAAGAAACCCAATATCTTACTGTGGAAAATATTTCCATCAATACTTTTTATGGTGACATTACTGTGCCCAGGGCAGAAAAAACTCAGCCTCCAAAAGAATTTAAGATGATGCTATATAACTTGACTTGCTCACCCCACATGAAATCAATCAATAGTACAATTCAACATGGCTACAATGTTGAATCAATGATTAGGTATAAAAGCAAAGCTATTAATGGGGAGATAACTCCCACAGAGTTGCATTGACAGTAAGCAAACAAGAAACACCATAAAAAGAAAAAAGACTGTTTCTGTATTGGGTTGCCATAGAAAATCCTCAGGTATGTACAGAGCATAATTGACTGGGTGGCAGTTCTTGGAACAGGTTATGAAGATCCAAAAATGCTTCAACTTATTCAAATTCACTTTAGCACTCAGTACCACTGGGCAATTTTGTAAAGAAAAGAGAAATATCTGTATAACTATAGCAAGAATTATTTTTATAGAGATAAATCTCTTGCAGATTGATATAATTCTGGAGGGCAATGCCTATGCAAATGTAAAATGAGTGTACTTTTAGCCCCAAAATACTCACTGCTCAGATATGTCCACAAAATTAACCCCTTATACATGTCCCCAAAAAGATATGTATCATTTAGAACTTTTTTTTCTAGCAAATAACTGAAAATCAATGCAATCCAGCTTAAACAATAAAGGGAGTTTGTTGGCTTACAGACTTGGAAAATTCAGGCATAAGATGGTTCATAATTTGGGTTGTTTTGGAAGAGATGAAGAAAATACTGACAAGAGAGTGGAAAAGTGATACAGGAATGAAAGGACAGCTAATATAGGGTGCGTTATAAAACTAATTTTTACTGTGGACAGCTAGAGTTTAATTCCATTAGGGAAACCCTAGGAACCAGTGTAAAACATATGGCTGAGAGGCAATCTATCCCAGGGCACAGGATTAAGAGCTGCCCTTGGGACATTAATTCCATTCTGCTGAGTAGGTGCCAAAGAGGACTCCAGTAGTAAGAGAAACCCCTCAGATAAAAAATTCAGAACTGACAGAAGTCAGGCTGTGTGCACTGAAGTGGTCAAGACACGTGGATATGGGTGAGGCAACGACAACACCTGCTTCAGATGGACTTCGGAGCTGGGTGTCAACAATGCCATCAAGATCCTCTCCTCTCCACTCTGATATCCAGTGTTAATGTTATCCAAACAATTCTTTCCATGGTGGTCATTAAATGAGTGTCAGTCCCAATTGGGGCCACATATATTGTGGGATATAGAAAGCACTTCAGTGACAAGGTTCCAAGCAAACATGCTTCTATTTAATCTAACTGCACTGGATTGAGGCAGAGGCATAGCTTTGAATCAAGGACTTCGCTAGATGGCTTAAATCAATCCATGTATATTCCCAGAGATAAAGGTGTAGGCTGTCTTCCCTAAAGGCACATAGAAAAGCTGGGTACTATTGAGAAGGGAGAAGCTGGGAGTGGATGCTGGGTAGGTCAACCACAAATGTATAGGAATATATGTGTAAAGATGTTAATTACAACCTGCTCTGTAATAGCAAAAATCTAACAATATCAATAGGGGACTTATAGTTAAACAAATTATGGTGTATTCTTACTGTAAATATTAAGCAGTAGTAGATCTTTATGTTCCCATATAGATGGGTCTCCAAGATATATCATTAAATTAAAAAGAATATGCAAATCAGTGAGTAAAGTAAATCACTGTTGTAAATTAAAAAGCCAAACTCACTCAACTACTGAATTTCTGATCTCCAGAAACTGTGGAATGATAAATGTTTCTTGTTTTACGTCAGAAAGTTTGGGATAACTGTTATGCAGAAATAGTAGCCAATACAATGGCCTGACAGGAAAAGCACAGCTACAAAGAAAAGTACAATATGACTCTGCTTTTTAAGTATACATGAAAAATTTCCAAGTAAATTTAGAAAGAAAAAGGAGTTTTGATTTAGAAGTTTCTAATAAAATTCTTTTAAAGCTTCTACATATTCTGGGTTATAAAGCGCTTAGAAGAAGCTGGAATTTTCCATCAGTCCCAATGAAGATTCTCTATCCTAAAGACCCTGTGAGGGAAGATGAAGCAACTCAAGAGATAGAGACTGGTCATACATGTGAGAACACTTCACAAGCATCTCTAACTTCTGCTTCTACCTTCATCATTTCAGATTTAAAGAAAATCTTAGGTAAGATAACAGTTATAAAAAAATCTATATCATAAATGCCCCATCCCCTCCATAAAATGCATGTTTACCAAAATCATTTAAGAGGACTAAAGTTGCAGAAAAACAAAGTTAAAACTATAGCGGCAATCTTCAAACTTGAGTTATACTTTTAAAGGCTTTCCAAGGGATGTATGGCCATAAATAGTTTTGAGGAATCAATTTCAACTCAACTTCCACACATATGAAATCTTCTAAAATTGGTCTGCCTAAGATTTGTATTATCTTAGTCCATTCCTACTGCTATAACAAAATACTTAAACTGGGTAATTTATAAAGTATATAAATTTATTTCTCACAGTTCTGGAGGCTGGGAAGTCCAAGATCAAGGCAGCAGCAAATTCAGTGTCTCGTGAGGGCCTATCCCTCATATGGTGCCTTCGTGCTGTGTCCTCACGTGGCAGAGGAGATGGAAGGCAAAAGGCACAAGAATGCTCCCTTATGGAGCACTAATCCATTCATGGGGCCCTCGTGACTTAATGACTCCGCCAAAGGCACACATGTTAATACCATCACCTTGGAGTTTAAATTCCAACATATGAATTTTAAAAAGACACATACATTCAACCCATAGCATACATTTTACCTGGTCTTCTTCCCAACCTCCCCTTTCACAAGGAAGGCATGTTTCTCTGGAATCCCAAATCTTATTGTGTCTTGCCTCAGAGTTAAAAACTTCAAGGGCACCAAATAAAGGAATAGTTTAAAATATCAGTGTTTGCAAACTTCATTTATTCAAATCACAATAAACTCACAGAAGGACTTCTCTCTTTCCTATCTTATACATATTTTTATTCAATGAGAAGCATAGAACTTGTGTTGGGATATACTATAATGAAAAGTATTATAGCATGGGGAAGGGATTGTTGGGATTAATTGATAACAAAGAATTTTCGTTTAGCAACCCCATCTCTCAGTTTTGCCAACTGTTGTAAAATAATGTATTGCTCCTGAGAATAAGCCCCTGGAGACTACTACTGAACAATGATAAGAAATCACTGTCATACAATGCCATTTATTTACAAAAGATCCAAACTGAAAAAAAAAAAAAACTTGTTTTTTTAAATGAGGAAAGCTAAGGGTATTAGTAAAAAGGTGCTGTTATCGGCCGGGCGCGGTGGCTCACGCCTGTAATCCTAGCACTCTGGGAGGCTGAGGCGGGCGGATTGCTCCAGGTCAGGAGTTCAAAACCAGCCTGAGCAAGAGCGAGATCCCGTCTCTACTATAAATAGAAAGAAATTAATTGGCCAACTAATATATATAGAAAAAAAATTAGCCAGGCATGGTGGCGCATGCCTGTAGTCCCAGCTACTTGGGAGGCAGTAGGATTGCTTGAGCCCAGGAGTTTGAGGTTGCTGTGAGCTAGGCTGACACCACGGCACTCACTCTAGCCTGGGCAACAAAGCGAGACTCTGCCTCAAAAAGAAAAAAATTTAAAAATAAAGATTAATCAGTGTTATTCACCATATTAACAGAATAATAGAGAAAAACTATATGATACATTGAATAGATACAGAAAAAAATTCAATATCCACTCATCATTCAAACTGTTAGCAAATTAAGAATAAAAGGGAACTTCTTTAATCTGATAAAGAATGTCTTTTTTTTTTTTTTTTTTCCGAGACAGAGTCTCACTTTGTTGCCCAGGCTAGAGTGAGTGCCATGGCGTCAGCCTAGCTCACAGCAACCTCAAACTCCTGGGCTCAAGCAATCCTGCTGCCTCAGCCTCCCAAGTAGCTGGGACTACAGGCATGTGCCATCATGCCCGGCTAAGTTTTGTATATATAGTTTTAGTTGGTCGATTAATTTCTTTCTATTTTTAGTAGAGACAGGGTCTCACTCTTGCTCAGGCTGGTTTGGAACTCCTGACCTCGAGCAATCCGCCTGCCTCGGCTTCCCAGAGTGCTAGGATTACAGGCGTGAGCCACCACACCCGGCCTAAGAACATCTTTTAAAAACCTGCAGCTAACTTCATACTTAGTAGTAAAAGTCTGAATGCTTTCTCCTAAGACTATTAAAAGGCAAGGTTGCCCACTGTCATCACTTCTATTCAATATTTTACAGGAGTTCTTAACCAGTTCAATAAGGCAAAATGAAAAATAAAAAGAAATGAAAGAGGCCAGGCGTGGTGGCTCACACCTGTAATCCTAGCACTCTGGGAGGTCGAGGCGGGCGGACTGCTCGAGGTCAGGAGTTCAAAACCAGCCTGAGCAAGAGCGAGACCCAGTCTCTACTATAAATTGAAAGAAATTAATTGGACAACTAATATATATAGAAAAAAATTAGCCAGGCACGGTGGCGCATGCCTGTAGTCCCAGCTACTCGGGAGGCTGAGGCAGGAGGATTGCTTGAGCCCAGGAGTTTGAGGTTACTGTGAGCTAGGCTGATGCCACGGCACTCACTCTAGCCTGGGCATCGAAGTGAGACTCTGTCTCAAAAAAAAAGAAGAAAAAAAAGAAATTAAAGGCAAAAGGATTGAAAAAAAAGATTGATGACATGATTATTTATACACAAAAGCCAGAAGAATCTACAAATCAAATGCTAGAACTGTTAAGCGAATTTAGTAAAGTCACAGGATACAAAGTTAATATTAAAAAATATTTATGGTCACAAACAATTGGAAACAATTTTAAAAACTGATTCCATTTATAGCATCAAAAATCATGGAATAATTCAAGCATATAATGTAATGTAACATATAACATGTATGTAACATAACATACATACCTATAATCACAGGGATGGCCGAGTGCTTAAGGCATTGGACTTAACATCCAGTGGACACATACATACCTATAATATAACATATAACATAATAAATATATCAAAAGGCTTCTAAGATCTCTACACTAAAACAAATAAAGCATTGCTAAGAGAAATTAAAGAAGATCTAAATAAATGTAGAAATATACCATTTCATAGATGGGAAGACTCAATATTATTAAGATGTTGGTTCTCTCTTAAATTGATCCATAGAAACAATGCAATTCCATTCAAACTCTCAGAAGCTTTTTGTAGAAATTGACCCACTAGTTCTAAAATTATATGAAAAACCAAGGGACATAGAATAGCCAAAACAATTTTGAACAAAAGGAAAGAACTTACACTACCTGACTTTATGACTCACTATAACACTAAAGTTATCCAGGCAGTGTGGTACTAACATAATGATTGACAAATAGACCAATAGAACAGAATAGAACCCAGAAATTGACCCCCAGTTACCAGTGTTTCAGTCCATTTTGTGTTGCTATAACATAATACCACAGACTGGGTAATTTACAAATGATAGAAGTTTATTTTGCTCATAGTTGTAGAGTTTGGGAGGTCCAAGTTCAAATGGCCTACATTGGCCAAGGGCCTTTATTCTTCTCCTATAGCAGAAGGTGGAAGGGTAAGAGAGAGGGAAGGGAAGAGTTGAACTCATCCTTTTATCAGGAACTCACTTTCATGATAACTAACCTACTCCCCCAATAACAGAATTAATCCATTAGTGAAGGCAGAGCCCTCCCAACCTAATCATCTCTTAAAAGCCCCAACTCCCAACACTGCTGCATTGGGGATTACATTTCCAACACATGAATGGCGGGGTGGGGGGGGGCACATTCAAACCAAAGCATACAGTCATCTAATTTTTTATAATGATGTCAAAGGAATCTAATAGGAAAAGAATAGTCATTTCAATAAATGGTAATAGAATAATTGGATATCCATATGAAAGGGAAGAAAAAAGAAGAACATCAGTCCTTACCTCATACCATACACAAAAATTAATTTGAGATTGATCCTAGACTGAAATATAAAAATTAAAGCCCTAAAGCTTCAGAAAACATATATCTGACAAAGGACTGGTCTCCAGGATATATAAAGAACCCCTAAAATGGAATAACAAAATATATGTATATGAATATATATAGGCAAATATTTGCTTAGACACTTTACAAAAGAACATGTACCAATGTCAAAAAGCACATGAAAAAGTACTCATTATTAGTCATCAGGGAAATGCAAATTTAAGAAACAATGAAATAATACATATCCACTGGTATGGCTAAAATTAAAAAGACTGACAATAACCCAATGTTGACAAGGATTTGGGGCAATCATATATTATTGGTGTGACTGTAAAATTGTACAACCACTTTAGCAAAAGGTCTGGCAGTTTCTTATAAAACTAAATGTAGGCCGGGCATGGTGGCTCACATCTGTAATCCTAGCACTCTGGGAGGCCGAGGCGGGCGGATTGCTCCAGGTCAGGAGTTCAAAACCAGCCTGAGCAAGAGTGAGACCCAGTCTCTACTATAAATAGAAAGAAATTAATTGGCCAACTAATATATATAGAAAAAAAAATTAGCCGGGCATGGTGGCGCATGCCTGTAGTCCCAGCTACTCGGGAGGCTGAGGCAGTAGGATTGCTTGAGCCCAGGAGTTTGAGGTTGCTGTGAGCTAGGTTGATGCCACGGCACTCACTCTAGCCTGGGCAACAAAGTGAGACTCTGTCTCAAAAAAAAAAAAAAAAAAAAACTAAATGTACACCTACCCTATTCCAGCAAGTCGTCCTAGGTATTGCCCAAGAGAAACGAAAATATATGTCCACAAAAAGACTTGTACACAAATGTTCATGGCAGCTTTGTTTTTAATAGTTCAAACTTGAAACAGGCTAAGTAGCCCATCAATAAGAGAATGGATAAGCAAACTGTTTATTCATATAATGGAATACAACTTAACAATAGCAGGATTGAGCTACTAATACACACTACAAAATGCATGAATCTCAAAAACATGCTGAGTGAAAGAAGCCTCACATAAAAGAGTGTATATTGTATGGTTCCATTTATATAACGTTCTAGAATGGGCAAATAGCATTTATAGTGGAAAATAATCAGAACACTGGTTTCCTGTTGGAGGGGAAGGTGAGAGATGGGCACAGGCTTTGCCCGGGAAGAAGCATAAAGGAACTGTTGGAGTGATGGCAACATTCTATATGTTGATGGGGGTTTGCATTCATCAAAACTCAGTGGATGCATGCTTAGGACTTATACATTTCATTGTGTGTTAATTTTACATCGAAAGAAAAGCTTTAGACAGATACTGAATTCTAAGTAGTAATATACACACCAAAGCATACAGAGGTAGTGTACAGATGTCTTCAATTTAGTTTGAAATGCATCAAAAAATAAGATGGGTTGATATAGCTGATAAAACAAGTATGGTAAAATAGAAATGGTAGAATCTAGGCTATGGTATACAAATAATTCGCCATAAAATTCTTTCAACTTTGCTGAATATTTGAAATTTTTCGTGATAAAGCCATTTTAAAAATTAAAATTATATACATAGCAATGTTGATATCCCTTTGAGATAATTAAAAGGGATTTTTCTCCAACAAGTGCAATACTTGTATATTGATCTGAAACTCAATATAAAATAATTAAGCAGGTCTAATTCATCAGGCACTCATTAATTCATTCAAACATTTACCATTTATTCAGCATCTATTACTTGCCACGCACTTGCAAGAAAGCAAAAATGCAAAAGAGTCCACTCAATATATAATTATCTACTTTCACCACAGTCACCTACTTGGAAAGGAATGCTTTGGGGAACTGACAGATGATGAGAAAACCCTTCATTCACAGCTATTTTTCAATGTTATATTTTGCCCATTAAAGAAGCCATTTTCAACATGGAAAATCAATACTGTTAAATCAGAAATAATTGCGCAAATGTTTGTGTCAATTTTAAATTGTTCCTTGAATATATTTTCAGCCTTGGAAGCAGAAAAATTCAGACTTAAGGAGAGGGCCACACTAACATAACGTGTGATTTTTAAAACGTTGGTATTACACTGACAGATTGAGAGGGTTTTAAATGTCATTTCCTCACAAGAAGCTATTATGCACAGAGCTTGCACAGGGCTGGAGGAACTAGCAACACAAGAGGAAAAAAAAGGTTTCCAAGGCGAAAGGGCTGCTTATTTCAGAGCTAAACTTTAAATTGCCACGCCTCAGGGTCTTGACCAGGAAAATGAGAGCCAGCCAACGCCTCTGCCTAATAATAGGTCTTGTTTCCTTGAGTGACATTGGATTTATTGGATACATGCTTCTAAATGCATGATTTTCCAGTGTAATTCAAGTTACATCTTAAGGTGGAACACAAACACTGTGTTTCTATACAGAAACATAATCTGGGCTATGAATCTATTGCTTCTCTTGGGCACAAAAAGCAACGTTTTAAGATGGGAGTCAGAAACAATCTCAGTAATGTACAGCTCTAATTCACATTACGCCACTCAATGCGGCTCTGAGTAATTTAAATGTTAGAAAATACGTAACAGTGAGACAGAGGCTGAGAATCTGCCCATCAGAGAACTTGAAGCACTGCCTGATGGATGCTCTCACTCTCAAGCAGCACTGGACGCTTCGAATGTACTTGGATTTCACGACTCACTTTCCCCTCTTTTGCCCTGGGGATTATCTCACTTCCTGTTTTGTCCAAATTAGCCATTAAAACTTCTACTATTTAAAAGCCTTGCCAAAACATCTTCTTTTCCTTCAGGGGCCTGGAGGAGGATTCTCTTGAATTTTATCTTCTTCATCTTTCCTTTAATCTCTCCTCTCTTCCACAAGTAAGACGGAAGCTTTGAAGGAGAAAGACGTCACAAAAATCTCTATTTTTATAGATAGAAATGGAACTGGGGAGAGATACTTGTGAGCATTTGCTTCAGAGGTGAAGCAGGTGTGGGGGTGAGTGACAATTCTGGATTCTCTAAATTTGAACTTTTGAGTATTTTCATCTTGTAAGGGCCGAAGCCACTAAATGTCCTTCTCCTCTCTCTGCCACTTCTGCAAAATACTGCCTAGTGTCTACACAGTATGAGCCCAGAAATCAGCTTTTATCTCTCTTAGTTCATCAAGGTGCCTGCCAACAAAGGGAATAATAATTAAAAGTACACTCTATGGGAGGCCAAGGCGGGCGGATTGCTTGAGGTCAGGAGTTCAAAACCAGCCTGAGCAAGAGCGAGACTCCGTCTCTACCATAAATAGAAAGAAATTAATTGGCCAACTAATATATATAGAAAAAAATATTAGCCGGGCATGGTGGCACATGCCTATAGTCCCAGCTACTCGGGAGGCTGAGGCAGAAGGATCGCTTGAGCCCAGGAGACTGAGGTTGCTACGAGCTAGGCTGATGCCACGGCACTCACTCTAGCCTGGGCAACAAAGTGAGACTCTGTCTCAAAAAAAAAAAAAAAAAAATACACTACAGCTGGGCACAGTGGCTTACATCAGCACTTTCGGAGGCCGAGGCAGGAGGATCGCTTGAGGCCAGAAGTTCAAGACCAGCCTGGGCAACAGAGTGAGACTCTGTCTCTACAGAAAAATAGAAAAGTTAGTCAGGCATGGTGGTGTGTGTCTGTAGTCCTAGCTGCTCCAGAGGCTGAGGGGGGAGGATTGCTTGAGCCCAGGAGTTTGAGGCTGCTGTGAGCTATGATCATGCCACTGCACTCCAGCCTGGGTGACAGAGAGAGACCCTGTATCAAAAAAAAAAAAAAAAAAGTACACTATAGAGTTGTACCCTAACCACTCCCCAATGCATCTCTCTCTCTCTCTCTCTCTCTCACACACACACACACACACACACACACACACACACACACACACGCAAAGATGCTTTTCCTATATTCATCCCAAGGGTGTCACCATATCGCTGGTTCTAGAATGTGAGTAGAAACTATAAACTAAGATGTTGCTCTATGACACACAAAGCAAAAATCAGGCTCATAACTTAAAAGCTCCATTTATTTTAATGTGGTTCTTAAACCTTTGTCTGGTCTGGTAGCTCACAAAGTGTTGACACTTTGTGTCTCTCTCAAGTCACAGGACATAGGACAAAGTCATAGGACAAATGCCCTTCATTCCTATCAGTACCCACCCTACAATTCATATTCTGAAATTGACCCAGGCAACTGCTCCTTACTTCATTCACTGCTCTCATTTTTACAGATGGCTCTCTTGAAATTCCCTTAACAGGGAGAAAGCATCTCTCCTATTCAGTATTACTGCAAAACAGGTGTGGACTAAATTCACTAGCTTTCTCCCCAAGCTTAATTCAGCTATTGAGCCAATCCAAAACTCTTTATATTACACTTAGTTCTTGCTTACTCTGATGTCTTTTCTCTCAAACCATTCTTAGTGTTTTTACAATTTTTATGTATGAACTCATTTCTATTCTTTTTGTAGCACCTCAAAAAGCCATACTAAGGGTTTACTTTGGAAATCTATGGGTTTTTCTCAGCCACCGCTCAAGGAGGAAAACAATCAAATTCTTCCCTCACTATTGGTTGAAAATTCAAGAGATGACATTTGTTTTACAAACAATACTTTCGTCTCATAATTGCTGCTTTCATAAGGATTCTTTTTGGTCTCAAGTGACCAAAACCTAGTTCAAATTTACTTAAACATGAGAAGGAATTTTGTTGGCTTCTTTCATTGACAAATCCAAGAGTCACCTGGAAAGGGTCAAGAAATGAGTCTCTTTCCATTTCCTGGCCCTTTCTTCTTCTATGTTGGTTTTATTCCCTAGTAGTCCCTTCCCCACCCTTTCCATGTGGTGACAAAGATGATCATCAACAGTTCCGGGATCAAATCCTACCTGCTTAGCCCTACCCTGTGAAAGAGACACACATTTCCAATAGCCCAGCAAAAGACCCAAGGAAAGTAATGGAGATCAGCGGGCAAGGGTTGCCTGTGGTCCCCATGCCCCAGACAATAGCCCTACACTCTGCATTTCTTCATCTGGCCTCAGCAGAACAGTTGAGCTTTAAGTCAGGCCAGGGAGAACACTGTAGCTACCATGTCTCCCCGAAAATAACCCCTACCCATAAAATAAGCCCTAGCGGGATTTCTAAGCATTTACACAATATGAGCCCTACCCCGAAAATAAGACCTAGTGATGGGCGTGGCTACGCAGCGCATCTGCACAACCCATGCATTTCGTGGTGGAGTGGTAAAGATGAGCAGCCCTTCTCATCTGCCCCATGAGAGCTCTATTGCTCAACATGAGAGATTGGGGCCAACAGTTCTAAAGGAAATAGAGTCGCAAGAAATTCAGGATGGAATTTGGGGTTTGGAGAGTTATGATGATGTTCCAGAAGAAGACTTACTTAACCATATTTGAATAAATGTAGAATGTTGTACTGTACTTAAAAAAAATAACACATCCCCTGAAAATAAGCCCTAGAGTGTCTTCTTAAGGAAAAATAATAAATATAAGACCCTGTCTTTTTGGGGGGAAAACACGGTAGCAGGGTAGCAGGTTCAAAGACATCAGCTCAGACTTCCTGTGGGACTCACTTTATCCCACCAGCCTGTTTTGGGGAAGGCACACACACAAAAAATCCCACTGCTCTAGCAATGGGCAGGTTCCAATTGAGGAGTCTAGGTATGAACCTTGACAATGGTGAGACCTAGGGAACATTGGTGCAAACAACTGGCACTTTCTGTAAACAATGGCCTCTCCTTTGTTCTGTAACCCAGAGGATTGAGCAGCCATGAAGATTTCAGACAAAGCAAAAATGACTGTGCAGTTCTCCCAGGTTACACGATGCAAGCAGGCAGAGAGACAAGGTACCCACACAAGATTATCTGGAATGAGGTTCAATGATGGCGGCAGTTATTTATTTAATTCAAATCTCTTTTGTGCTTTGCTTTCAGTTCTAAAGTTCTGAATCAAATTCTGTGATTTTCATTTAAACATAGGATGTTGGTTTTAAAATAATTATCCCTGAAATTTTATTAAAATAATGCAGCTATAAGGAGCATTACTTTCAAGACCTCGATTTAAAATGAAATGCACACCTTCTAGATTTTAATGCATCATAAGCCACCAATTTCATAAAATTGCATCCACTTTGCAAACCTTATATTGCCCCATGGAAGCAGCCCTTTGAAAAGGAATGAGGTATTTGATTCTCTAATGTCTCCATTTAGCCAATTATAGGCAGGTTTTCATACATCATTCCCTTAAAATATTATAAAAGCACTTTCTAGTATGGTTCTAGTATGAGTGGGAAATGTTAAAGACATTAATTTCATTGAACTACAGGAAAATTTCAGATAAGAAGATGATAAGAAGATAAGAAAAATGAGACATTTTCCTCCTACTTAACACGGGCTCAATTGCATTGAAACAGCTAAAATTTTGACAAAAGAGATAACCTCTGTCTTTAAGAAAAGCTACATATAAAATAAAGATAATTATTGTGGGAGTGAAAGAGAGTTTTTGCTTCAAATAAAACATATATACTTATCAAGTTATATATATATTGAGATATTCATATCAGAGTGACCATTAAAAACTCATTATCTCTAAACAATGAAAGGAAATTAACCTCTAAATTTTGCCCATTTTCATAATGCTGAAGAGCTTCAGGCTTAATAAATTCAAAAAAGGTAGAAATTGAGGGAAAGTCAAAATGTTGATTTAAACAAGAATTGTCATCATATAAGACAAAAAATGAAAATAAGGATAAGATTCTAAATTCTTTTATTTCCTAAAAATATTTCCTTTATCCTTCCTAAACACTGGTTTGATGTCCATATATGTGAATGTGATAGCCAGGCTCCAAAACGATCCCCCAGTAATCCCTGTGTCCTAGTTCATGAATAGGGCTGACCTGTGTAACCAGGAAGATATTGCAGAAATGATGGAGTATGACATTGAAAGTCTGGGTCATAAAAACATTGTGGCTTCTTTCTTGCACTCTCTTGGATCACTCACTCTGGGGAAGGCCAGCTGCCATGTCATCACAACACTCAAGTAGCAACTGGAGGGGCCCAGATGGCAAGGAAGGAAGGCCTGCCACCAATAGCCATATGAGTGAACTCTCTTGGAAGTGAATCTTCTAGCCACAGTCAAGCTTGCAGATGGCTGCAGCCCCAACTGACATCTTGACTGAAATCTTATGACAGGCCCTGAGGCAGAACTATACAGCCAAGATGCTCCCAAATTCTCCACTCACAGAAATTATGAGATAATAAATGTTTGTTGTTTTAAGTCACTACAATTTGGAGTAATTTGTTATGCATAATAGAAAACTAATACAGAGGATTTCAGTATAGTTTTTAGGTCTATAAATGGCATAGAAATATTTTGTTAAAATCAATTAATGAATTGTTAACTAGACAGATGATGTTCTTTCTGTCCAGGGATCTTTGATGGTTGTCACATAGAACTCCAGCTTATGAAAGTCCTTTTAAGAACAGTCACAACTCCAAAAAAAATCAAAATTCTTTGATAATCCTTCACAGAGCATTCCAATTATTTTATTACCACAAATAATATGTTAGTAGAGAGGTTTTCCTATAGCTGGACTAAGCATTGCTTGTTGTACATGATAAAATTGAGGTTTATATTTTGTTTATGCAAGAAATACCATTTTATGGCCGGGCATGGTGGCTCAGGCCTGTAATCCTAACACGCTGGGAGGCAGAGGCGGAAGGATGGCTCAAGGTCAGGAGTTCAAAACCAGCCTGATCAAGAGTGAGACCCTGTCTCTACTAAAAATAGAAAGAAATTATCTGGACAACTAAAAATATATAGAAAAAAAAATTAGCCGGGCATGGTGGCGTGTGCCTGTAGTCCCAGCTACTTGGGAGGCTGAGGCAGGAGGATCGCTTGAGCCCAGGAGTTTGAGGTTGCTATGAGCTAGGCTGACGCCACAGCACTCTAGCCAGGGCAACAGAGTGAGACTCTGTCTCAAAAAATAAAAATAAAAATAAATGAAATATCATTTTCTAAAAGTTGTCTGGAAAAGACTTAGGGTAATTAGTGGTGGTGGTGGCACCACAGCCATTAAAGATCATTTGGAGTTACCCAAAATTTTTTCATTTTCTTTGATTATCACTAATTCAATCAGAAAAGACTCACTAAAACAGTTAAATCTAAGCGTAGACTTTCAAACCCCTAAAATAAGCATGGCTCTGTGAAAAAAATATTAAAAAGATAAATATAATATGGAGTCTGAATGAATAGGTGGAACACAGAGAATTTTTAGGGCCATGAAACTATTCTGTATGAATATACTACATGCTGTAGTATAATGGTAAATACTTGTCATTATACCTTTGTCAAAACCCATAGAATGTACCACACAGAGTTGCATCTAATGTAAACTACAGACTTTGGGTGATAATGATGTGTTGTTTCATCTATTGTAACAAATGTACCATCCTCCTGAGCAATGTGAATAGTGAAGAGGCAGTGGGAAGGGAAGGGGGTCACATGAGAACTTTCTGTGCTTTCCATTCCATTCTAAAAACTAAAGTCTATTAATAAGAACAGGAAACAGTCTCTGCCATCCAGAAACCTTAATTATTTGTTCAACAGCTAGTCACTTAGTTTTCCTTTTTCCATCCTTTTGCTTTCCACCTTTCTGCATCTTTATGCTTTATACATGTCTCTTATAAACAGCACATAGTTAGATTTTGGATTTTATCTAACTTTAGAGGCTCTGTCTTTAATGAGAACTTTTGAACCATTTATATTTATTGTTACTACAGATATATGTGGATTTCTTTTCATTAGTTTGAATGTTCTGTCTCCTTATCTTTTTCTTTGCTTCTTTTTTCATCTCTTTTTATTTTCCATTTCTTTGGAAGATGTACATCTTATTTCTATTTTTCTGCTAAAAGATTTTAATATATCTACTTGACTTTACTATTTTGAGTATAATCACATGTTTAGACTCCTCCACAACAATTCAAGGTACTTGGAACTCTTTAACTCCATATAGACCCATCCCAATGTTCCATAACAGGTCATATAATATTTAATTCCCTGAGGCGGGTGGATCACTCAAGGTCAGGAGTTCGAAACCAGCCTAAGCGGGACCCCATCTCTACTAAAAAAATAGAAAGAAAATAATTGACCAACTAAAAATATATATACAAAAACTTAGCTGGCCATGGTGCCACATGCCTGTAGTCCCAGCTACTTGGGAGGCTGAGGCAGGAGGATCACTTGAGCCCAGGAGTTTGAGGTTGCTGTGAGCTGCTAGGCTGACGCCACGGCACTCACTCTAGCCTGAGCAACAAAGTGAGACTTTGTCTCAAAAAAAAAAAAAAAAATTTAATTCCATTTTATTTTAAACCCCATACCCCCCCAAAAAAATAGCCATTCCTCTTTTTATTGTGGGGTTTTTTAAACAGTCATTGGTTATTTAAAGTTACCAACCTATCTACCAATCCTTTGTTCAACATGGCTTCTTAGATCCTTCCTTCTAGGCTTGATTTCTTTGTTATAGAAGTACATCATTTAGTGTTAAGGGTTTGTTAACAGTCAACTCTCTTAGACATTATCAGGGAAAATCATCATTTCACCTTTAGTCTTTATGGATAGCAGTACGATTTTTTAAAAAGATTTTCTGGCTAGTCATTTGATTGTTCTTCTTTAATCTAAATTATCCCCTTGACACTTAATTCTTCCTTATTCTTTTAATTTCATCCTTCCTGAACCCACACTGACATGTATTGAGCATTCTTATTTTATCCTTCATGTCCCTTTAACCTCTATTTCTCAATTTCTCTTCTTTTTATCTATGTGAGCTGAATTCTGGGTAAATATTTAAACCCATATTCCAATTCCCTAATTATTTCTTTAGTTATGCCTTGTCAGGGGCTAAACTTGGCTCAGCTATGAATAAAATTTATATAGTCAAATTATTAAGCTAAAATTGTAATGAAACTATCCTGAGAAAATGAGTGTATAGGAATTGTTCATGTGTGTAGAGGAGGTGAAGAGATCTAAGAGAGAGGTAAATCCTGATCTAGGATAGTGGAAAATAATTAGATACCGCCTGTAACTTAAAGAAATGAAGGTAGCAATATAAACATGTTATTTAAAGCTATAAACACCCAAAAATTAAGAAGTTAAAGATGTTGCCTCTAAAGAAGGAAAAGAAATTAAGTGGGGACAGGGAGAGGAGCTGGGAACCAATATTTATTCATGATAAGTCTTGGAAAGCATTTGACTCTTTAAATTAGACACAGGAATAACTCATAAAAAAGAAAAACTAAATTAGAAAAAAGAGTGACTGAGTGGAAATGAAACTGTTGAGAAGAAATGCACAGATTTAAAAATCAAATAATGAGCAGGACATGGTAGTGCGTGCCTGTAGTCCCAGCTACTGGGAAGGCTGAGACAGGAGGATCACTTGAGGTTAAGAGTTCGAGGCTGTAGTGTGCTATAATTGGGCCAGTAAGTAGCCACTGCACTCGAGCCTGGGCAACATTGTGAGACCCTGTCTCTAAAAAAAAAAAAAAAAAAAATCAGATAAAAATTAGCATGTTACCCCAGTTGTGATTTGAAACTATAATAAGAAGGTTAAATGACATTCTCTAGGAACTTGCAGTCAATTCAAAATTGTTGCTAACTATGAATCTTCCACCATTATTTTGCCATGTTGAAGTTTGTAAAAAGAAACCCCTAATCTACATTTGTTTCTGTATTCCCTGATGTAATTTATAAAGTTTGCAAAGTATAGATGCGCCAATGGGAAAACTCATATAAATAAAATGGCTTGATATTTTTAACTACTGTAATTTGGAAAATGTTATTCTTTTTTAAAAAACATTTTTCTCTTGGCTGGGCACAGTGGCTCACTTCTGTAATCCTACCATTTTGGCAGGCAGGAGGATCACTTGAGGCCAGGGTTCAAGGTCTGTCTGAGCAAGAGTGAGACCCCCGTCACTACAAAAAAAGAAAAAAGAAAAATTAGCCAGGCATTTTGTGGTGGTGCATGCCTGTGGTCCCAGCTACTTAGGAGGCTGAGGCAGGAGGATCACTCAAGTCCAAGAGTTTGAGGTCACTGTTAGCTATGATGATGCCACTGCGCTCTAGCCGGGGCAACAAAGCAAGACCCTATCTCAAAAGAAAAAAAGTTTCTCCCTTTAGAAAAATAACATGGTTTCTAATTACAGCAGTAAATAATTAATTTTTCTGGTATCGTGACACATTTGGAGACAAATATCCACCATTAAATTGTTGTCTACCTTCCTGGTTAAGAAGACAACTTTCTGCCCATGTTGGCAGAGTGGCTGATGGAGAAACAAGGTGGTAAACTCTGATAAAGCACCTGTTATGCTTTTCCTAGGGACTTGCTAGAGGTTTGTAAATGGTCAAGAAGTAAAAAAGTTCAAAGCATCACTATCCAAAAGAAATATAATGTGAGCCATATATGGAATTTTAATTTTTATGGCATTCACATTAAAAAGTAACAAGAAACAGGTGAACTTAATTTTAATATCACATTTGACTTAATCCAATATAGCCCAAATATTATCATTTCACCATGTAATCCAACGGTCCCCCACCTTTTTGGCACCAGGGACCATTTTCATAGAAGACAATTTTTTTCCCATGGACTAGGGAAGGGGGAGATGGTTTCAGGATGATTCAAGCACATTACATTTATTGTGCACTTTATTTCTATTATCATTACATTATAATGTATAATGAAATAATTATTCAATTCACCATAGGTTGGGGACCTCTGATGTAATCAATAAAAAATTAATGAGACATTTTATATTTTTGGTATGAATTCTTGAAAATCTGATATATATTTTACACTTAGCACACTTCAATTTGTGCTAGTCACATTTCAAATGTTCAGCAACCACACAGGTGCTTAGAGTCTGCCATATGCCAGAGCACAGGTACAAATTATCACCTTTTATATACAAGGAATACTCAAAATTGAAGAAAGAGAATTTGCTATGGAATATGTCAGAAAACCAAGAAAGACTGATCAGATGTGCCTGTTAGCATTTCAGACAAAAGGGCTTTCTTTTCTCTCTAAGTCCAAAAGTCCTGTTGACCAGGATTGACCACTCTCAGGAATCAGCAAATTTTTTCCCTAAATGGCCACAGAGTAAATATTTTAGGCATCACAGACCACACACAGTCTCTGAGACAACTAAGCAATTCTGCTGTTGCAGCATAAAAAGAGCCATTGACAACACATTAAGCAAGTGAGCATGGATACGTTTCAATGAAACTTTATTTATAGACATTGAAATTTGAATTTTCTCTGGTTTTCACATCATACAATTTTTTTCAAACATTTAAAAATGTAAAAACCATTCTGAGCTCATGAGGTCTACCAAAACAGGCTGTGGGTTAGATTTGGCCCATTGGCTGTTGTTTGCCAATCCCTAGAGGATGGGGATTAAGAAAGAGAGTGCTAAGAGTATTTTAATTACAGAATGTGGGAGATCAAAATACATTACCCCAAAATATGCATTGTTGTGCTAAAGGCAATTAAGAAGAAGCAGATGCTGGAAAGCTCTCTGCCCTCCTCTATTTACCTAAAAATAAGACATAGATTTACAAAAATAAAAGGTGTCCTGCCCCCCACCCAAGAAAACAAAGATTAACCACTGAGGAAAACAGCAGACTCTTACGGCCTAGAGATGGTACCAGAGGAATCTATATTAACAAGCTTTACTAACTAGCCTTTTCCACCATTTATTTGCCTTCCCCCAAGGTGCTACCCCTAGAGACTCAATGTCCCTTTCCTTTGTCTTGTCACCACTCTAAAAATGTCCTGTTCTTGGGCCGGGCGTGGTGGCTCACGCCTATAATCCTAGCACTTGGGAGGCCGAAACGGGCGGATTGCTCAAGGTCAGGAGTTCGAAACCAGCCTGAGCAAGAGCGAGACCCCGTCTCTACTATAAATAGAAAGAAATTAATTGGCCAACTAATATATATATATAGAAAAAATTAGCCGGGCATGGTGACGCATGCCTGTAGTCCCAGCTACTCGGGAGACTGAGGCAGGAGGATCACTTGAGCCTAGGAGTTTGAGGTTGCTGTGAGCCAGGCTGACGCCATGGCACTCACTCTAGCCTGGGCAACAAAGCAAGACTCTGTCTCAAAAAAAAGTCCTGTTCTTTGTTGAGGATGCTATATAAGCTGGAAATCAAAGCCACCTCTTTGAGAACTACTCATTCCCTGGGTGACTGCCATGTATACGTGAAATACACATGTTAATAAATTTCTGTTTCTTTCTGTCTTATTAATCTGTCTTTTGTTACAGGAGTTCATTCCAACTAAGAACCTATGGGGTTTGATGAAAAAAATCATTCTTTTTCATATAAGGACAGTTGTTGAAGATTAAAAGCTAGAACTTTGGAATATAGAGGAAAAAAAAGTGAAGAGAACACAGAATGTAGTGTCTAGCCATCTGTGTTTTGAGCCTAGTTCTGACATGAGTAGGTTCTTATATCCCAGTCATATCATTGATCTTCTCTGGTCCTTAGCTTCCTCCTGCCAGCTAGATGATTACCATGGCAACCTTAATGAGTCAAACAATAGCTCATATACTTACACCACATTAAATCAAAATTAGTAATATTTTGAACAAAATCTTGGCAAATTTACCATTTAAAATACAAGAGAAATGGTTTTGTTGAGAAATAAATAGGATTGCAAAGACTTATAAATAGTTTTAACACTGCTATGCTAACTTGAAAACAATTCTTACTATAAATAAGTCAATTATCATTATTAATCTGTGCAGCACAATAAAAGGAAATTGAATGTGACAACCCCAGAGCCTAATTCTAATTATTATTTATGTTTTAAAGAAATAATCGAAATATCTTGAAATATTCAAATTTTCAGACTCCCCACTACAATTAGCCCAAATATGTATAGTTGTCCAGTATTTCACATTATTTCTTATTTTGCTTTGTTTTACATTATTTCACAAATCTACCATTAAATCTCAAGAAAGCAAACTCAGCCAAACCCCTAACCTAATGTAAAATAGCTCTTTGGACATAAAGCCTGAGTTTTCCTTGGCGAATCAGTTTTCAGAATTAGTATGTAAATGGAAAGATAAGTTGTTGATCCTACTTCCCTATTAAATATTAAGGTGATGACTTCTGTGGTAACAACTTACCCCGAGAATTTCAACCAAAAATAAGAAAGCAACAGAATTGGCTACAAGTTGCAAGTTGAAGGAAAGAGTATGCATTGGCCTCCCCCAAACTATTATTACCCCATCCCTTTTCCATTGATTTTCTCTATCATAAAGATTGAAAAGCTAAAGCTGATTTAACTTCCAGTGTTAGAGCTGGGCATATGGCATGGTTCTGGCCATGAGATAAAGGCAGAAATTCCTGAACAGAGTTACTTTCCTTGAATAAAAATAGGAGAAGTCCTTTGTCCTTCCCTCTTCTCCCTTCCTGGAACATAGAAGTAATGCCTAGAGGTACAGCAGCCATCATGTAACTCTGGGGACAAAAGCCACTTCCTAAGAGTGGCAGAATAGGAAGCTAG
>VSMD01080624.1:0-36006 GCA_008750895.1 Mirza zaza
CTGGGAGGCCGAGGTGGGCGGATCATTTGAGCTCAGGAGTTCGAGACCAGCCTGAGCAAGAGCGAGACCCCATCTCTACTATAAACGGAAAGAAATTAATTGGCCAACTAATATATATAGAAAAAAATTAGCCGGGCATGGTGGCGCATGCCTGTAGTCCCAGTTGCTTGGGAGGCTGAGGCAGCAGGATTGCTTGAGCCCAGGAGTTTGAGGTTGCTGTGAGCTAGGCTGACGCCACGGCACTCACTCTAGCCTGGGCAATAAAGTGAGACTCTGTCTCAAAAAAAAAAAAAAAAAAAACCCAAAGTGGTATTAACTAATGAGATTTACTATTGCATAGAATGATTTTGATAGATTCAGATCTTGGAGAGAAAAAAAAATGGGAATGTGTTAACAGTCCTCTTGCCCTAAGGTGCAGTTTTGGTCTAACTGTCTCTAATTGCCTTCTCATTATCTTCCAAGATGCCAATGTCCGGCGGTACCTCCAGCTGACACAGTCTGAACTCAGCAGCTACCATAGGAAAGAGAAGCAGCTCTACCTGGGCATGTTTGGTTAACAAAGAAGAAAGATGCTCCTTCGCTTGAAGTTAGGTGGACTATTAATACCCATCAAGGGGAAACCTGAGCCTCAGCAAGAGAAATTAACCCTATACCTCTGACCCAGGTGGATTACTGTTTTGTTTTCAGTTCTGCAAACTCTTTACTACTTACACAGTCTGTGTGTCTTTTTGTCTGTCGATCTATATATTTGTATGGCTTTCAATAGATGTTGGGGATATTTGCCTTGAGAAATACAATCAGAAAACATTCAGCAGCGTGCTCACTTCTGCAGCACACATACTAAAATTGGAACGATACAAAGAAGATTAGCATGGCCCCTGTGCAAGGATGACACTTTTTAAAAATAAAGAAAAAGAAGACATTCATCAGCTATGAGTGAACTCAATCATATCTCTGGCATAGATTTCAATAATCGATGTTGTTAGATGTATTCATATTCAGAGGAGAAGGCTACCAGAGGATTAAATAATGATAGGTAGAAAGGAATTTCTTCCCTTTGTTTTCTCAGTTGCCCAAAGCCCAATTGGGAAATATATTTTTGGGAAACTAGACAATTACAAATTGGGCCCAAATGTATTAAAATAAAAGTTTTTAGATTAACCATTTTGGTTAAATTAATTCCTTAATTTCTTTAACATTCCACACACATTCAGATTCTTTTTTCCCTACAAAAATATCTGATTCCCTACTTTTTTCTTACTATTGCTCATACACAGATCATTGATATAGTATACTTATTTTTTTCATTAAACTATTTTAAAACCTCTGGAGTCAAGCATTTAAGTATTTATTTAAGCTGGGCACAGTGGCTCACACCTGTAATCCTAGCACTATGGCTAGGCCAAGGTGGGACGATCACTTGAGCCCAGGAGTTTAAGATAAAAAAGTATTTATTTAATAACAAAAAAAAACCAAGTAAACATTTTTCTTTTCTTTTTTTGTTTTGTTTTGTTTTACAGAGTATAGTGTTCACAGAACATTTTAATTTTTAATAGGTACATATCTATAGTATGCTCATTTCTCTAAAAATTATAGGAAAGACAGAGCAGGGTAAAAACATAAATCTATTCTTTATCTGTCACCCTGTAGTTTATAAGAGCTCAGGTCCTTCCAGAGAAGGAAGACAATGAGGAAGGGCTGTTCTTGCTTAGTGCCTTTTAAGCACCTGATGGAACTCTCTGGAAGCTGGCTTAGGCATGGTTGTAGGTTGCAGATCTGGTGCAGTCTTGGCTCAGTGGAAGCCTCCATCAACCAGGAGTTCCTTTGTCATTCTGTTTACTCATTGTGGATAATGTCTCTGATGTTGTGTGTCCTATGTAGTAGGTGAAACTCTATAACACCCCTCTGCCTTTGTCAGTGGAGGTGATAAGTATGTGTCATTAGCCATCAAATAACCACAGACAGATTTCAGAAAAAAACAAAACCTTAGTCCTTTATCAATAACACCCACTCTCTGAATGAACTAGACTCTTCTTTGTTCCTGCCTATACATTATTCCTTATCCAAGCTTTTTAAATTGCTAAACCTAGGTTTATTGACAAAATTTCGTCATGGTTCAGCATTGCTTTTGTGTAAATTATGTAATGCAAAATTTTTTTAAATCTTCGCCTTAATACTCTTTTATTTTGTTTTATTTTGAATGATCAGCCATTGTGGCCCCCTTTTTGTCCCCCAACTTGAGACGTATGAAGGCTTTTGGTCTCCCTGGGAGTGGGTGGAGCTGTAGAGGCAGCCAGGGCTTACCTGTACACTGACTTGAGACCAGTTCAATAAAAATGCACACCTTAAAAAAAAAAAAATTCATCATGGTTGGATGTTTTATTTGCTTTGGGCTGATGTTGCTTTCTGATTTTCGTTTTTTTCCTTTTTTTTAATTTCAAAGACTTAATGTTACAGTAAGCTATCTTCTGCATCAGTGGGGAAAAAATAAAACTGATATTTAAAAATGCATTTTAGAAATTTATTACACTAACCCTTTGATTTGTGCTGCTAAGAGAGAGCACAGTGATCAGGCTTACATTTCAGTTTTTATTTTGAAGCCCAGCTCCTCACAGAGAGGTTCATGAACAGGAAAGCAGACAACAGTAAACAGTCTGATGCAGTTCTTAAGGAGATCTGAGAAGCCCATATACTGAAGGAATCAGCCAGAGAGTAACCCAAATCTCTGTATTCAGAAGTTGTGGAGGGAGATACTGCTCACTTAACCAATCCTTACTTATTTCCAGCCAGGATTTGAAGATTCTGAGTGAAGAGAAAGCATTCATATGGATGTAAAGGATCATACTTTGGCACAGGAGAGACAGAGACAATGTTTCCCAGACTCATACCCACTACCTTCACAATTTTGCCAAAACCACATACTATCTGTACTAATAGTGAATATTTTATTTAAATATATATTTTAAAGGAACCTTTGGATAGAGGAACATATTAAATGGAACTATGGGGAGGGGATGCAATCAGCAAACTATAGACCCTCAAAATATATAACCAATAACCCCAGGCCGGGTGTGGTGGCTCATGCCTGTAATCCTAGCACTCTGGGAGGTTGAGGCGGGTGGATTGCTCAAGGTCAGGAGTTCGAAACCAGCCTGAGCAAGAGCAAGACCCTGTCTCTACTAAAACTAGAAAGAAATTAATTGGCCAACTAAAAATATGTAGAAAAAATTAGGCCAGGCGCGGTGGCTCACGCCTGTAATCCTAGCACTCTGGGAGGCTGAGGCAGGTGGATAGCTTGAGGTCAGGAGTTCGAAACCAGCCTGAGCAAGAGCGAGACCCCATCTCTACTATAAATAGAAATTAATTGGCCAACTAATATATAAGAAAAAATGAGCCGGGCATGGTGGTGCATGCCTGTAGTTCCAACTACTCGGGAGGCTGAGGCAGCAGGATTGCTTGAGCCCAGGAGTTTGAGGTTGCTGTGAGCTAGGCTGACGCCACAGCACTCACTATAGCCTGGGCAACAAAGTGAGACTCTGTCTCAAAAAAAAGAAAAATTAGCCGGGCATGGTGGCACATGCCTGTAGTCCCAGCTACTTGGGAGGCTGAGGCAGGAGGATCCCTTGAGCCCAGGAGTTTGAGGTTGCTGTGAGCTAGGCTGATGCCACGGCACTCTAGCCTAGGCAACAGAGTGAGACTCTGTCTCAAAAAAAAAAGAAAACAGGCCGGGCGCGGTGGCTCACGCCTGTAATCCTAGCTCTCTGGGAGGCCGAGGTGGGCGGATCATTTGAGCTCAGGAGTTCGAGACCAGCCTGAGCAAGAGGGAGACCCCATCTCTACTATAAACGGAAAGAAATTAATTGGCCAACTAATATATATATATATATATAAAAATTAGCCGGGCATGGTGGCACATGCCTGTAGTCCCAGCTACTTGGGAGGCTGAGGCAGGAGGATTGCTTGAGCCCAGGAGTTTGAGGTTGCTGTGAGCTAGGCTGATGCCACGGCACTCACTCTAGCCTGGGCAATAAAGTGAGAATCTGTCTCAAAAAAAAACAAAAAACAAAAAGAAAACAAAAAAACCAAATAACTCCAACTACTCCAACAAATAAATTGCAAGGAAAAAAGGAAGGGGAAACTTAGAGATTAAAAGAGGATTAAGAGACATTGATCAGGCCAGGCGCGGTGGCTCATGCCTGTAATCCTAGCACTCTGGGAGGGCGAGGCGGGCGGATTGCTCAAGGTCAGGAGTTCAAAACCAGCCTGAGCGAGACCCCGTCTCTACTATAAAAATAGAAAGAAATTAATTGGCCAACTAATATATATATATATATAAAAAATTAGCCGGGCATAGTGGCGCATGCCTGTAGTCCCAGGTACTCGGGAGGCTGAGGCAGAAGGATCGCTTGAGCCCAGGAGTTTGAGGTTGCTGTGAGCTAGGCTGACGCCACGGCACTCAGTCTAGCCTGGGCAACAAAGCAAGACTCTGTCTCAAAAAAAAAAAAAAAGAGACATTGATCAAATAATCAGGGGGACTTGAGCAAAAATTATTGTCAATGTTGTTGAATGTGATAATGGTGTTTGGTATTCTGAAACTTTTGCTTATTGATGAAACTAGGGAGGGAACTATAGAGCATTTCATGTCGCTTGCCTCCCCCCAAAAAACCCATATCCTAAGGTGACTAAGGTGGGTGGGTCGCTTGAGCCTTGGAGTTTGAGACCAACCTAGGCAACATAGCGAGATCCTCTTTAGAAGAAGAACCATAAAAATCAATATATTTTTCAATAAAGTGTTAGTATATGTCCAAGTAAACCATTTTTGGCAACACGTTTAAAGAAAGTTGAAATAAAAATCTAGTGGTAAGGGTTTAAACAGTTGAGTTTTGTGAAAGCCTAGTGACTGAAGAAGAGGCATTAGACACCAACTAAAGGCATGCACTTACAAAATAGCCAATTATTTTTAAAAAATGAGATCCTAAATAAGAAATCTCTAAAGCAAGAGAGCAAAGGATGTTTGTGTAAAAATTAAGTCACCCTACAGCTTATAAGCAAATGAAGTCTTGGGGTGAAACACTCAATAGGCTGGGGCCTGGCTCATGCCCCCATAAAGGGAGACAAATTTTGGCTCAGTATAAGACAGCATTGTCTAATAACTAGGGTTTCCTTTTGGGATAGTGAGTTCTCTTTCAAGCAGAGGTTTGGTAACAACTAGCAAAAGGAGGATCCAGTATTAGATTAGGAATTGGATGAGCAGACCCTTGGAGCCTGTGGTTCCTTGAATCTATGGATAAGACTAATAAAAGCAGTGGAAATGAGAAAGAACTCTATTGATCACACCTCCACAAACTGGCATAAACTGTTCTACCATCTGGCAGAGAAACTGAGACCACAATAACCTTAATTGTGTTGGCTACTGCGTTAAAAAATCGTGCAGGGCTGGGCACGGTGGCTCCTGCCTGTAATCCTAGCACTTTGGGAGGCCAAGGCAGGAGGATCATCTGAGGTCAATGAGTTTGAGAAAGTCTGAGCAAAAGCGAGACCCCATCTATACAAAAATAGAAGTATTAGCTGGGTGTGGTGGCGTATGCCTGTAGTCCCAAGTAATTGGGAGGCTGAAACAGGAGGATCACTTGAGCCCAGGAGTTGGAGGCTGCAGTGAGTTATGATGATGCCACTGCACTCCAGGCTGGGTGACAGAGTGAGACCTTGTCTCAAAAAAAAAAAAAAAAAAAAAAAAACGGCCGGGCACAGTGGCTCACACCTGTAATCCTAGCACTCTGGGAGGCCGAGGTGGGCAGATCACTCGAGGTCAGGAACCAGCCTGAGCAAGAAAGAGACCCCGTCTCTACTATAAAAGAAAGAAATTAATTGGCCAACTAATATAGAGAGAAAAAATTAGCTGGGCATGGTGGCACATGCCTGTAGCCAGCTACTTGGGAGGCTGAGGCAGCAGGATTGCTTGAGCCCAGGAGTTTGAGGTTGCTGTGAGCTAGGCTGACGCCAGGGCACTCACTCTAGCCTGGGCAACAAAGTGAGACTCTGTCTCAAAAAAAAAAAAAGAATCATGCAAATAGACCACCACTTATAATGAAGCCACCTACAATGAAGAATGCACTTTTTGGGAACTAAAAGCAAATGCTTGCTCCTTAAGGAGAATCTCCCCAGGAACAGAGCTTCTTTAGTTAAGTGTTACATGTCACCACGACTGGATCAATACAATGATACAATGTTACTGTGTTCCCCAGACTGTCTAGAAAAAGTATATACAATATATACACATGTAGACATATTTATTATGCTTTGCTTGTAGGAACTGATGTTTGGAGGCAACCAACTTTTTTTCTGCTTTGTATTTGTGGTTGTGTTTAAATTGAGATATAACTCATAGTCTATAAAATCCACCCTTTTAAGGACAACTGATTCTTATAGGCATTTTCATTTGATATTTGGAGACTTTGAAAAAGGTGTTCCACTCAGCTAGAAAAAGTTTTATTGCATTAATTTATATCTTGCCTTGTTTCACCAAGGGATTAAGGCAGTAATGTATTTGCACAAATAAAAGTAGAAGCCATTTAAAAGATAAACTAGAAGATAACTCCAACACAAGGATTGTGAAAGATGTAGAATTGACTCTTTCAGCAGCAAAAATGTTAAGCATCATCAACTTTTGCTTCCCACATGCCCTAGTTAAGGAGCTTTCTTTGGCCAAATCACTGCTGCTCTGCTCTTCTTTCTATAACTCAAAAACATTCACTTGCTAGTAAGAGTTTACAGTGCTGAACGTGACATACAGACCCAAAAAGAGAAAGTAAATTCAGAAAATTTACTTATATCTTCCCCTTTTTCTGTTTTCCTTCCTCCTTTATTTGTATTCATGTTCTTATGTGCCAGAGAGAGAAGGGTTTGTAGGGAAACTCATTCCTCCGGGGTCCCCAACCCCCAGCCTCCGACCAGTACTGGTTTGTGGCTCCACTGCCCTCCCCCTTGGAAAAATTGTCTTCCATGAAACTAAAGGGTGGGGGGTAAGTGCCCCACAGCAGGAGGTGAGTGGCGAGCAAGCAAGCCTTCTGTATTTACAGTTGTTCCCTATCACTTGCATCACCGCCTGAGCTCTGCCCACTGCCCTTCCTCCCCAGCCATTCATGGAAAAATTGTCCTCCATGAAATCAGTCCACTGCCCTTCCTCCCCAGCCATTCATGGAAAAATTGTCCTCCATGAAATCAGTCCCTGGTGCCAAAAAGGCTGGGGACCCCTGTGGGCCTACCTAGTCCATCCTATAGCACAGGCTGGGCCAGACCCTTCTGTCGCATTCTTAGAGCTCTTCTTTTTGTACTGCATCCCACATCAACACCACAAACTCCCATTTCCTTGCTATCTCCGTTGTCAGTAACCACCTGTGTGACCTGAGGTGAGTACTCTAACTTCCCAAGCTGCCAGTCATTGCCACAGCACCATAGGCCCTCAACCACCCCCAGTAATCTGTTAGCATGGTCCTTACTCTTTTTGGCCTTTTAGTTCCTTAACTTCAGAGACCTCAGTTCATATTTACAACATGTAGGCAAAAGTTTCAAGTTATCAATACAGTATCTGTTGTGGAAACAATCAACAAATGCTGTTTCTACTCTACATGGACAGCAGAGGTAACAAGGCCACAAAGCCAAACACTCAAAAGGACAAAAATAAATAAATAAGGAAAACAACTTCTAGTTCTTGGTTTACTACCTTCAACAATATTTTAAACCAGGATAGCCTGAATGGTGTTTGGAGTCACCAGCCAGGTTTGAATCCTGGCTTGGCCCTTAACTAAGCTCTGTGATCTTGAACAAATTAACTTTAATTTTTGCACTTAATCTTAGCCAAAAGACCGAGAAGCAATTAATACTGATCTTTTTTTTTTTTTTTAGACAGTCTCACTTTGTTGCCCAGGCTAGGGTGAGTGCCGTGGCATCAGCCTAGCTCACAGCAACCTCAAACTCCTGGGCTCAAGCAATCCTCCTGCCTCAGCCTCCCGAGTAGCTGGGACTACAAGCATGTGCCACCATGCCCTGCTAATTTTTTGTATATATATCTTTAGTTGGTCAATTAGTTTCTTTCTATTTTTTTAGTAGAGACGGGGTCTCACTCAGGCTGGTTTTGAACTCCTGACCTTAAGCAATCCGCCCGCCTCGGCCTCCCAGAGTGCTAGGATTACAGGCGTGAGCCACCACGCCCGGCCTAATACTGATTTTTGTCTTAAGTTTCCTTGTCTATGAAAAAATTTAAAAGAAGGGAGGGGCAGTGGGGCAGGACACTAATACCTCATAAAGTTGAGAGTTAAACAAGTATTTATATGAAGTACCCAATACATCCCAGAACACAGGAGCTCAACTACAATAATAAACCATAATTGTTTAAGATTCCCTAATTTGTATACTTTTCCTAAGTAAAGGCTACATTACCTTCTGCCTATGTCACTTTTTTCTTTATAAGCAATCTGACCCCCACCCCTACCCCAAATACAGATATTAGATTCCTAAAAAAACAGAAGAATAGGTATGAAGGCATGCAGGTTTTTGGAAGAAACCAGCCAACACCAGTTCAAAGAGATAGGTTCACTGCTAACTTTATATTCCAGAATGTGGAGCAAGAAGCAATTACACCTCAGGAAAATTTCCAATACCCTTGAAGAGAGCTAATTGATATGCTATGTCGCATAAAGTCCTGCTTAACTGACTGAGCAAAGAAAAGGGTGGGAACCTTTGGCCTGGACAAAAACCTTCATTCTGTTACCCAGAAAGAGTGTTGTGATGCCTCCAACCTTCTGTGCTGCCATCTAAGGTTGGAAAGAGCAGGCCTAGTATCAGCTCATGCTCCCCTAGTAGAAGTTAGCTTTTGGGCCCAAGTACAAAATCTTTGGGTGGCCCTCCACCGCTGCTGTTCTGTCTGTCTGCTGTTGGGGAGCCAGGGAGGGGCTGCACCCCTAGAAGGTGGCCAGCCTCTGGATCCGGTTTGCTGCGTTTGGCCAGGTCCTCATTGTGAGCCTTGCGGATGTGGCGGTAGAGGTCCCCTGACTGTGTGTAGCTGCGCAGGCAATAGCGGCACTCATAGGGTCGCTCACGTGTGTGCACTGTGGCGTGCCGCCGTAGTGTGTAAGAGCATGAGAAGGTCTTCCCACATGTCTTGCAAGTGGGAACATCCTCAGTAAAAACCCCAAAGCTTCCTGGGGCTGCTTCATACTCAGAAGGCAGGTAAAGTGGCTCATGCAGGGCTGGGGGTGCAGGCAGGGGTGAGGTCACCAGTCCTCGATGATACTGCCCTGGACCTGGCAGGAGATGGTAGGGTAGATGAGGGTCTGGAGGCAGGAAGTGGTCACTTGGCCCCACCTCCTCCAGTCCTGCTGCCCCTGACTCCTCAAAAGCCTCCGGCTGGGTGGGTTGTCCCCCATACACTGCTCTTCCAGGTGGGAACAGTCCCTCAGGACCCTGAGGCTGCTCATCTGACACATCAGTCTCCTCATCAGAGATCACAATAGCTTCTACTTTCACCTGGACCAGCTCAGCCTCAGCTGGGGCTGGAGCCTGGGATGGAACTGGGGCTGAGACTGAGACCGGGGCTGGGGCTGGAGCTGGAGCTGAAGCTGAAACTGGGGAATAGAAGCCTTGCAGTGGTCCTCCAGGATCCCTTGCTTCCACCACCCTCAGACTCTCAGGACCCACGTCAAGAGGAGTCAGGGGCTCTAACGAAACTGTTGGGAGGCCAGAAGAAAAGTAGTTTGCAGGAATGGTCTCTGTGGAGCTACTGGGGCTGGCAAGAGAGACATCAGCCACTGGTGGGGGAGGAGCCCGTAGATGTGGTGAGTCAACCTCCGTGCCAGGCTGTGTAGTGTCAGCCCCACCGGACACTGGTGGCTCATCTGGAGGACGGACAGTAGGTGAGGGAGCAGTCAGACCTTTCCATTCCCCTTTGCCCCAGTGGCCTGATGTCTCAGCGGATGCCAGTGAAGGCTGGGGGCCACGGGAAGTGTTGGACAAAAACTCCAAACTAGGGGGCTGTGAGTTGGTTTCTTCCTCCTTCTTGGTACTGTCCGCCTCTGCCAGGGCCCTGGCTTGTAGCCGTCGCTTACACACTTTGACGATGTCATTCATGTGTAAGTAGCTGGCAGCTGCCAGCACATCCTCCACAGGGGTATCCCCCCTAAGGGCCAGCTGGCCAGCATACATAAAGTCCAGAAGCAGCCCAAAGGCTGGGGCCGTGACAATTTCATTGTGAATACACACCAGATCCCTCTTGTCCAATTCCCGCTCCTTGTAGAAAAGCTGGAAGAATGGGCTGCAGGAGGCCAGCACAGCCCGATGGGCCAAGAACTGGGTGCTACCCACCATCACGGTGCAGTCACAAAGGAAACCCTGGGACCGCTGCTCCCGGAGGCTCTGCAGCAGCTGCTGACTGTGTTCTGGGAACTCCATAGCACCCCACGAAGGGAAGGGGGCCCAAAAAAGGTCTCCACTAGTGGCTCCCTGGGAAGAGAGGACAGTGGGTTAGGGTAGGTAACCTCCCCAGCAACCTTAACATCAGCCCTTAACTATTACTTGCCACCCCAAGACAATCTAATTTACTGCCCTTTTATCCCCTAGGTCACACCCAAAGATCTCCTCTTAGCTCCGCCCTGTCAGCCTAACCTTCGCGGAAGGCCCCGCCCCCGTTTCGAAAAGGCCCTGCCCCCGGAAGTCCCGCCCACTGACTAGCCTCAGCTTCCTCGATGCCCACCCGGTAGCTTCTAGCAGTTCCTCCAGCTAAGAATCTGTTTTGTCCCCAAGCCTTCCCGGGCGATGCCTCTACGCTCCACTCCGGGAACTCCCTGAGCCTCTCTCTCTCGCATTCCAGGGGCTAAGAACTCCCAGGATGGTAACTAGAAGAGAAAGCCGATCCCTCACCCACCACCGAGCAGCCACCGGGCGAGCTCCGCCCCTTCCCACCTTCCGAGTTTTAATTGGCTCAAACTCGCCTTCCTCCGTCACGGATTGGTCCGCTAGCGCACTAACCATCTGCGCTCTCCAAATGGGTGCTTGCGGACGTCGCTCACGCAGCTAGGCGCCGCATTGGCTGGCGCTCCTAGCCTAAATTTTTCTTGGTCGTCCCGCCTTCTTAACCTCCGAACCCTCTGGATTGGCGGAGCTTGTCCTACCTGAGGCCACGGGCAGACGGGGACTAGGCAGTAGGGACAAGACCGCGGAGCTCTTCCATCTGGGCGCGAGTTGGGCAACCGCGCAGTGTTGTGTCTGAGCTGAGAATAGGTCGCTCCCGCTGCAGGGTGACCGGGAAAAGGAGAAACAACAAGCTGGTGTGGTACCCTGAAGGCCCCGGTCCTAGACCAGACTCTGACGTAACCGTGGGCAATAGCCACGCGTCTGAACTGCAGCTGCCTCTGAAATGTCCCTTCTTCCCTCAGAAGTTCCACAATGCCCTACTGCTCCAATTCTCCAATGATTCTGTTGCTCTTGGCTCAGTAATGGTGGCGTCAGTACTAGCAGCTGTGGGAATAATGTCATGGTGTTCTTAGCCTGAACGCTACGGTCGACTTACAATGAAGAGGATAAAATGTTCTCTGGGTCCATAGCGTATTGCACAGATGCCAGTAGGAAGAGTGGGAGTAGGCCAGGCGTGGTGGTTCACACCTGTAATCAATCCTAGCACTCTAGGAGACCGAGACGTGGAGGATCACTTGAGGACAATAGTGCAAGAAAGAGTGAGACACCCTCTCTACTAAAAATAGAAAAAATTAGGCGTGGTGGCGCATGCCTGTAGTCCCAGCTACTGGGAGGCTGAGGCAGGAGGATCACTTGAGCCCAGGAGATTGAGGTAGCTGTGAGCTAGGTTGATGCCACAGCACTCTAGCACGGGCAACAGAGTGAGACTCTGTCTCAAAAAAAAAAAAAAAAAGCCGGGCGTGGTGGCTCACGCCTGTAATCCTGGCACTCTGGGAGGCCAAGGCGGGCGGACTGCTCCAGGTCAGGAGTTCAAAACCAGCCTGAGCAAGAGTGAGACCCCGTCTCTGCTATAAATAGAAGGAAATTAATTGGCCAACTAATACATATAGAAAAAATTAGCCGGGCATGGTGGTGCATGCCTGTAGTCCCAGGCACTCGGGAGGCTGAGGCAGGAGGATTGCTTGAGCCCAGGAGTTTGAGGTTGCTGTGAGCTAGGCTGACGCCATGGCACTCACTCTAGCCTGGGCAACAAAGTGAGACTCTGTCTCAAAAAAAAAAGAAAAAAGAAAAAAGAAAAGAAAAGAAAGAAAGAAAAGAAAAGGAAGAGTGGAAGTAGGATCAGGGCCCTAAAATGTCCTGGGATGATGGTAGATAAACGTGGCTGTTTCGGAAGAAATCTCTGAGTCCCTTGGCACTCAGAGGAAAATGCTGCAAGTTGGGAGTCAGAGATATTTGCCCTTTGTTTGCCCCAGACAATGTGTTGGCATGGTTGTTTACCAGAGGAGTAACTCAGTGCTGTTACCCCCCCTTTTTTTTTGAGACAGAGTCTTGCTTTGTTGCCCAGGCTAGAGTGAGTTACGTGGGGTCAGCCTAGCTCACAGCAACCTCAAACTCCTGGGTTCAAGCAATCCTGCTGCCTCAGCCTCCCAAGTAGCTGGGACTACAGGCATGCGCCACCATGCCTGGCTAATTTTTTTCTCTGTATATTAGTTGGCCAATTAATTTCTTTCTATTTATAGTAGAGACGGGGTCTCGCACTTGCTCAGGCTGATTTCCTGACTTCGAGCAATCTACCTGCCTCCGCCTCCCAGAGTGCTAGGATTACAAGTGCTGTTACCCCTTCACCGACATGATAAGCATCTCCACTTTTTTCTACAGTCAAATCCTTCAGTCAGATCCAACCAGGATTAGGGAGAGTTCATCTACCCAACATCCTTGTGCTAAATACATGCAGGCCATGCTGGTCTTAGCTTGAGATCACACTGCTTCAAGAAACTGTGCCTACACCAGGCTTGGTGGCTCACAGCTCTAATCCTAACATTGGGAGGCTGAGGTGGGAGGATCGCTTGAGGTCAGGAGTTTAAGACCAGCCTAAGAGTAAGACCCCCATCTCTACTAAAAATAGAAAAATTAGCCAAATGTGGTGGCCTGCACCTGTAGCCCCACCTATTTGGGAGGCTGAGGCAGGAGGATCGCTTGAGTCCCAGAGTTTGAGGTTGCTATGAGTTAAGCTGACACCACGGCTCTCTGGCAGAGTCAACAGGGTGAGACTCTGTCTCTAAGAAAAAAAACAGATACCGTTCCCATCCTTACAAGCCTATAAGTACCTATACAGTATTTACTGTATAAGTACTAAAACTAAGAAATTTTTTTTTTTTTGAGACAGTCTCACTTTGTTGCCCAGGCTAGAGTGAGTGCCGTGGCATCAGCCTAGCTCACAGCAACCTCAAACTCCTGGTCTCAAGCAATCCTGCTGCCTCAGCCTCCTGAGTAGCTGGGACTACAGGCATGCGCCACCATGCCCGGCTAATTTTTTATATATATATTAGTTGGCCAATTAATTTCTTTGTATTTATAGTAGAGACGGGGTCTCGCTCTTGCTCAGGCTGGTTTTGAACTCCTGACCTCGAGCAATCCGCCCGTGTTGGCCTCCCAGAGTGCTCGGATTACAGGCGTGAGCCACCGCTCCTGGCTGAAAATTTTAAATTAAAAACATTTTAATTATTCATTATAAAATGGCAATGGTAAACCCATTACATGCCAACCTAACATTTTCATTTTTTTGTGAAAAATAATTATATTTACCAAAACCAAGAAATATGTAGTGAGAATAATGGCATTGTTATACATTTCTGCAAATCCCTTTAATGCCTTATTGAGGGGAGGGAAACTGTTTTTCTCTGCTCTCACATCACAACAATCAATACAGAAGGCTTAGCCAGGCCTGGTGGCTCACACCTGTAATCCTAGCACTCCGGGAGGCTGAGGTGGGAGGATCACTTGAGCCCAGGAGCTTGAGGTCAGGGGTTTGAGACCAGCCTGAGCAAGAGTGAGACCTCATCTCTACTAAAAAAATAGAAAGAAATTAGCTGGACAACTAAAAATATATAGAAAACCTTAGCCAGGCATGGTGGTGCATGCCTGTAGTCCCAGCTACCCGGGAGAGTAAGGCAGTAGGATCTCTTGACCCCAGGAGTTTGAGGTTGCTGTGAGCTAGGCTGATGCCACAGCACTCTAACCCGGGCAACTGAATGAGACTCTGTCTCAAAAAACAGAAAAAGTTAAATGTTTTTTTAAAAATGAAAAAAAAAATTAAAAAAAAATACAGAAGGAGCCAGGCGTGGTGGCTCACGCCTGTAATCCTAGCACTCTGGGAAGCTGAGGCGGGCGGATTGCTCAAGGTCAGGAGTTCAAAACCAGCCTGAGCAAGAGTGAGACCCCCGTCTCTGCTATAAATAGAAGGAAATTAATTGGCCAACTAATACATATAGAAAAAATCAGCCGGGCATGGTGGCGCATGCCTGTAGTCCCAGCTACTCGGGAGGCTGAGGCAGCAGGATTGTTTGAGCCCAGGAGTTTGAGGTTGCTGTGAGCTAAGTTGATGCCACGGCACTCACTCTAGCTTGGGCAAGAAAGTGAGACTCTATCTCAAAAACAAACAAATGAACAAACAAACAAACAAAATATACAGAAGGCTTCTGTGACCAAATCTGTGGGGTTTTTTTTCCCCACCACCAAGCAAGCAATTCCAGGTGGATGTCTTCTAATTCAATTTAGTGGAAACAGTGTCAGATCCTACAGGTCTGAGTGAGTGAGGACTCACTCTGTAAGCCTGTGCCCCCATTTATGATGCCGATTCTGAGCCCTACGTTTTTTTTTTTTACCTTTGCTTCTGATCTACCAGCTAGAATTTGGGAATCCCATGATCCCTTTCCTTGGGTTGGTTAATTTGCTAGAGCTTACGGAAACCTTACAGAAAATTTCACAGAACTTATGGAAACCTTTATGCTTACTAGTTTATTATAAAGGATATTACAAAGGATAGAGATGAAAAGATACACAGGGCAAGGTATGGGGAAGGGTGTGGAGTTTCCATACCCTTTCCTCATGTGGATGTGCCACCCTCTAGAAACTTGCACCTGTTCAACTTTCTGGAAACTCTCTGAACCCATCCCTTTGGGTTTATATGGATGCTTTATTGCATATGATTGATTGCCCGTTGCCATTGATGATCAATGCTCTCCTTTTTTTTGATACTGTCTCAAAAAAAAAAAAAATCTTCCTTGGCAGTCGTCATTGTCTGAAAAATTGCATCTTTGTGCAACAAGTAACTGCACCTGAATCAAAACTCTTTTGCAGTTTTGACAAGAAGAATCTAATTTAAAGAGAATTTATTCAAGTGCAGAGTATGAGAATGGACCATCAGGAAAAACACCAACTCCAAAGAAATGGAGTTACCATTCCAAAGTAAGAAGGCTAAGATTTCATTTTATAGGCAAAGACAGGAGGGTGTTTTTTTGTTTGTTTGTTTTTTGTTTTGTTTTGTTTTTTTGTTTTTTTCTTTTTTTTATGTTTTTTTTTTTTTATTTCAGCATATTATGGGGGTGTTTGTTTTTTGTATTGAGATACAGTCTTGCTTTGTTGCTTGGGCTAGAGTGCCATGGCATCAGCCTAGCTCACAGCAACTTCAAGCTGTGCTCAACCCCTGGGCTCAAGCAATCCTTCTGCCTCAGCCTCCTTAGAAGCTGGGACTACTGGTACACACCACCACACCCGGCTAATTTTTTTTGTTCGTTTCTAGTTTTAGTTGCCAGGCTAAGTTTTTTTCTATTTTTAGTAGAGACGGGGGTCTTGCTCTTGCTCAGGCTGGTCTTGAACTCCTGACCTCAAGCTTTCCTCCCACCTCAGCCTCCCAGAGTGCTAGGATTACAGGAGAGACAGGAGTTTTTTAGCAGGATTATAACATCACTCATACAAAATTGGCACATAGTTACAGCAATTTGATTGGTTATAGGCAATGTTTGTTGTTTCTTTTGGGGAAGGCTACATTTTACATTTTTTTTTTTACAAAGGGTGTAATTAATAATCATGGTTTTTTTTTGTCATCTGGTCTAAGGAAATCAGGACAACAAGGGGGAAGTTAATCTTTAACAAGTGTCATTAAGAAGGCTGGAGGTTTTTGTTCCTGAAGTTCCTTTAATTCTCTCTGTTCTGTCCTTGTACAGAACAAGAAAAACAACACAGTGAGTTAATCCATAATCTGAGAACAGAAATTGTAACCACGTGTGGCTTGCTTAGATCACAGTCACATCTCTCAAGGCCTAATTTGGAATTCCAACAGCATTTATTTATTTATTTTTATTTATTTATTTATTTTGAGACAGAGTCTCACTCTGTTGCCCTGGCTAGACTGCCGTGGCATCAGCCTAGCTCATAGCAACCTCAAATTCCTGGGCTCAAGCGATGCTCCTGCCTCAGCCTCCTGGGTAGCTGGGACTACAGGCAAGCGCCACCATGCCCAGCTAATTTTTTCTATATATTTTTAGTTGGACAATTAATTTCTTTCTATTTTTAGTAGAGACTAGGTCTCGCTCTTGCTCAGGCTGGTTTCTAACTCCTGACTTTGGGTGATCCGCCCGCCTTGGCCTCCCAGAATGCTAGGATTACAGGTGTGAGCCACCACACCTGGCCTCTAACAGCTTTTAAATTTTATTTATCTTCATACCAACTTCATTAGATTATCATGAGAATTAAAGGAGATAATTATGTAAAGGGCTTAACATAGTGTCTGGCACTATTTAGGCAGGAACTAGTAAGTGGTAGGTGTTAATCGTGGTCATTTATTCTTTTTTTATTTTTTTGAGACAGTGTCTTGCTCTGTCACTCAGGCTAGAGTGCATTGGCTCATCATAGTTCACTGCAACCTTGAACTCCTGGGCTGAAGTGATCCTCCTGCCTCAGCTACCCTCCTTGGACCACCCCCTGCCCCCCCAGTAGAGTTGGGACTACAGGTACTCGCCACCATACCTGGCTAATTTTTCTTTCTTTCTCTCTTTCTTTCTGTCTTTCTTTCTCTCTTTCTTTCTCTCTTTCTTTCTTTCTTTCTTTCTTTCTTTCTTTCTTTCTTTCTTTCTTTCTTTCTTTCTTTCTCTTCTTTCTTTCTCTTTCTTTCTTTCTCTCTCTCTCTTCTTTCTTTCTTTCTCTTCTTTCTTTCTCTTTCTTTCTTTCTCTCTCTCTTTCTTTCTTTCTCTCTCTTTCTCTCCTCTCTTTCTTCTTTTTCTTCTCTCTCTCTCTCTTTTTTTTTTTGTAGAGACTGGATTTCACTCCTGCTCAGGCTAGTCTTGAAGTCCGGGCCTCAAATGATCCTCTGGCCTGGGCCTTCCAAAGTGCTAGGATTTCAGGCATGAGCCACCGTACCCAGCCTTCATACTCATTTATCGGATCCACTCTCTTTCTTGGGCCCTTTTGGCCTTTAGTCTCCTACTGAACACACTTAGGATTTTGGCCAATATTATAAAATTCATCTTGGTATTTTACTTCAAGAAGGCTGGAGTGGAGTCACTTCCTTACATCCTATTTAGACAGCTCTGCAAGAATTGCTTATTTGTACATCCCTGTTCATAGCAGCATTATTCACAATAACTAAAGGTGGAAGCACTCCAAGTGTCCATTGGCAGATGAATGAATAAATAAAATATGGTAAATACATATAATGGACTATTATTCAGTTTTAAAAAGTAAGGAATTTTTGGGCTGTTGCAGTGGCTCATTCATGTAATCCTAGTACTCTGGGAGGCGGAAGTGGGAGGATGGTTGAGCTCAGGAATTCAAGACCAGCCTGAGGAAGAGTGAGACCCTATTTGTACTAAAAATAGAAAAATTAGCCAGGTGTTGTGATGCATGCCTATAGTCCCAGCTATTCAGGAGGCTGAAGCAGCAGGATCGTTTGAGCCCAGGAGTTTGAGGTTGCTGTGAGCTAGGCTGACGCCACAGCACCCTAGCCTGGGCAACAGAGAGAGACTCTGTCTCAAACAAACAAACAAAAACAAACAAATAAATAAAGGGATTATCTACAAAAGTGTGGGCAGAGTTGAGAGAACAGAAGAGGGCTCCTCAGTCCTGGATGCCCATGAGCAGGGACAGGAATGGGGGTGAGGAATACAGCGATATAGTTCTCCTCTCACTGGGAAGGAGGGCTCTGAATTTGGCTCCTTCATCTCCAAACTTTCTGCACAGAGTGGGTGCTCTATAAATGTTTGTTGAATGAATGAGTGCATGATGTCTGGAATGTCTGAATATGTAAGAATCTTGGAGTTGGACACCCTGAATTTGAATCCAGGCGCTGAGTAACCCTGAATAACCTCAACCCTCTGACCTTGGGACCTCACCTATAAGTGGGAATAACAATAAAGCCTGCCTCATGGGGGTTGCTGTATGGATTACATAAGAACAGATAGTTACAGTGCTTACTATGTAAAGTCTTTATTTGCTGAATGAATGAACTCTGTTAAAGCGCTTTACTTATGTCATCTTTCACTAATTAATTCCGTTAAAAGTATTTACTGAACATATATTAAACTTAAGTTACGGGGATCGGCAGTATGACGGCTGGTGGGCGCGGTGGGAGGGCGGAGCTTTTTGGTTCTCCGCCCATGCGAGCGAGGCCCAATCAGACCCTCGGAAAAGGTGGGGTCCCGCCCTCTTCGCCATTGCAGGCCCGGAAATGGCATAGGGTCGGCTGCATGTATTTCCGGTGCAAACTAGGGGCCGTGGGAGGTGTGGATTCTGATTTCCAACGTACTCGGGGAAGATGTTCTACCACGTGAGCAAGGAACCGGGTGGCGGCACAGGCCGGGTAGAAAGGAGCTAGGCCAGCTTCGAGGCTAGGGGCCGCTTCTCGCCCCATAACCTAACCTGGCCTCCATGCCACTTTCCCCCGCAGATCTCCCTGGAGCACGAGATCCTGCTGCACCCGCGCTACTTCGGCCCCAACTTGCTCAACACGGTGAAGCAGAAGCTCTTCACCGAGGTGGAGGGGACCTGCACGGGGAAGTGAGTACCGCGCCAACCACACCACCTGATCGGTGCGGATGTGCACGCGGCTATATCTGCAACCCTTCCCCAGCTCCCACTCATCCTGCAGGGTCCTAGCACCGATTCTTGGGTACCCTCTCACCCTCCCAGGCACCCCAAGCAGCTAACTGCTTCCTGCTTTGGGTTCCCATGGCGCCCTCGTGAATGCTGGATAATAAGACATCCTTCAGCTGAGGCCATTCATTTACTCCACAAACATTTTTAAAACTCCTGCTGCATTCCAGGTCCTATGTTTGGCCCTGGGAACATGCAGTGAACAGGAAGCCAACCCTTGTGGAGCTCACAGTCTAATCATTGTTCCTTTTTATGCTCTCCTGTGATTCTGCTTGTTTTCTCTATCTCCTGTACCCAGGGACCGGCATAGGACATCATGGGCCTCTGTTTCCTGAACGAATGACCAGAGAAAGCAGATTGAGAGTTCTAGGAAGAAGGAAGAGGATTAATGAGTGAAGGCTCACTGCCCAGGGCAGTGGGGTCCTTGGGCCACCAGCCTCAGAATACCCTAGGGCGGTTTTTGAACATGCAGGTTCCTGAGCCTTATTTGCTACAGAGTGAAGACACTCTGAGGGCAGGCATGAGAATCTGCATTTTAATAAGATAATTCTGAAGTATCCCAAAGATTGAAGTCTGTAGGCTCAAGGACTGCAGCCTTATAGGGGATTTATTGTAAAATTACCAGAGCAGCATTTGGCCTTACAGATATTGATCTGTGCCCTGTCTTCTGGTCATTAAACCCTCTGGGGACAGAGGTGCTGTCTACTACTTTTGCTTCCCCCTGCTTCTGAAGCTCAGTGACTTTTGTTGCAGGTGGCTTTAGAGGTTCTTTCACCCACAGTCCATTCTCTTTCTCATCCTTCTCCCAGGTATGGCTTTGTAATTGCTGTCACCACCATCGACAATATCGGTGCTGGTGTAATCCAGCCAGGCCGAGGCTTTGTCCTTTATCCAGTTAAGTACAAGGCCATTGTTTTCCGGCCCTTTAAAGGGGAGGTCGTGGATGCTGTTGTCACTCAGGTCAACAAGGTGAGACCATACATAGGGAAGGCAGTCTAGGAAGGACTGGGTTGGATCCTGGCTTGACTCTGTGCCTTTGGTTAAGTCACTTGTGCTTAACTTTCCTCACCTGTCAAACTACGTGGTAATCTTGCCCTGCCTAACTCAAGGGTCAAGGGAGTCGAAAATAATAGTCATAATGACGGAAGTATGCATTGATTGAGTAGTTACTGTGGGCTAGGTAATGGGTAATGAGCAAGGCCTCACAATGATTGTAAGGTGGGTGTACTTCTGTCCCTTTTTTTCCCCCTTTTGAGACAGGGTCTTGCTCTGTTGTTCAGGCTGGGGTGCAATGGCACAGTCATAGCTCACTGCAGCCTTGAACCCCTGGGGTCAAGTGATCCTCCCTCCTCAGCTTCCCAAGTAGATGGGATTACAAGCATGAGCCACCATACCCAGCCACTTCTATCCTTTTCTACAGAAACTGAAGCTTAGAGAACGTAAGTGTACTGATCAAGGTCATGTGGTCAACAAGTGTTCAAATCTTGGACTAACAAGTTCCAGGCCTAAGCTCTTTACTATATTGTATTCGCTTAATTGCTTGCTTTCTTTTCTTTCTTGCCTGTCTCTCCCTCTCTTTCCCTTTCTCTCTCTCTCTTGTTTTTATTGAGATGGAGTCTCGCTCTGTCACCTAGGCTAGAGTGCTGTGGCATTAGCCTAGCTCAAACTCCTGTGCTCAAGCAGTCCTACTGCCTCAGCCTCCCGAGTAGCTGGGACTACAAGCGTGTGCTACCATTCTCGGCTAATTAAGTAGAGACGGGGTCTTGCTCTTGCTCAGGCTGGTCTTGAACTCCTGAACTCAAGTGATCTTCCCACCTCAGCCTCCCAGAGTGCTAAGATTACAGGGATGAGCCACTGTACCTGGCCTCTCTTTGTCTCTTTCCTTTCTTCCTTCCCTTTCAAGATGGGAGTCCATGCTCTATTGCTCAGGCTGGAGTACAGTGGCATGATCATAAATCATTGCATATATTTACTTAATTTAAAATGAAAGATTAGGCCGGGCGCAGTGGCTCATGCCTGTAATCCTAGCACTCTGGGAGGCCAAGGGGGCGGATTGCTCAAGGTCAGGAATTCGAAACCAGCCTGAGCAAGAGCAAGACCCCGTCTTTACTATAAATAGAAAGAAATTAATTGGCCAACTAACATATATAGAAAAAATCAGCCGAGCATGGTGGCGTATGCGTGTAGTCCCAGCTACTCTGGAAGCTGAGGCAGTAGGATCGTTTGAGTCCAGGAGTTTGAGGTTGCTGTGAGCTAGGCTGGTGCCACGGCACTCACTCTAGCCTGGGCAACAAAGCGAGACTTTGTCTCAAAAAATAAATAAATAAATAAAATAAAATGAAATGAAAGAATAAAAAAGAGAGAAGCCAGGTACAGTGGCTCAAGTCTGTAATCCCAGCTACTTGGGAGGCTAGGGTGGTAGAACCACCTGGGCCCAGGAGTTTGAGACCAGCTGGGTGATATAGTGAGATCCCCATCTCTAAAAAAAGACAGAGAGAAAGAGATCGGCTGGGCCGATCTCGCCTGTGATACTAGCACTTTGGTGACTAGTGCAGTGACTCGCCTGTAATACTAGCACTTTGGTAGGCCAAGGCACGAGGATCACTTGAAGCCAGGAATTTGAGACTAGCCTGAGCAACAGTGCACCCTGTCTCTACAAAAACACTTAGCCAGGCATGGTAGGCAGCTACTCAGGAGGCTGAGACAAGATCTCTTAAGCCCAGGAGTTTGAGATTGTAGTGAGCAATGATGATGGCACTGTACTCCAGGCTGGGTGACAGAGTAAGACCCTGTCTCAAAAAAAAAAAAAAAAGTGAAATTTAAAAAAAAGCTATAATTCAGACTAGTTTCAAAACAAGAATAATAGTATTAGAAATCAGATAAAAGTGGGAAGCTTAGAGGGGCAATATAAAAAGCAAGATCACTTGTTTTTCTTCTAGGTTGGACTCTTCACAGAAATTGGCCCCATGTCTTGCTTCATCTCCCGACATGTAAGTCTAGGCATGCTGAGTAGGGCTAAGCACACCCATTCACGGCCATCTATTGAAACATCCATTTAAAGTGCTGACCCAGTCTCACTTTCCTTTCAGTCCATCCCATCAGAGATGGAGTTTGATCCTAATTCCAACCCACCATGTTACAAGACAGTGGATGAGGTGAGTGGGCAGGAAGAAGTCAGTGAGAGGGAGGAAAGAGTCGGCCACTGTGAGGGAGAATATTGGCCTGGGTATGTCGGAGTACAGACGGTCCCCAATTTACAATGGTTCCATTTATGGTTTCTCGACTTTGATGGTGGCAAGCTGACATGTATTCAGTACATTTGGTTATCAGGAAGTAATTCCATTGTAAGTCAAGGAGCATCTCTACACTGTTTCTTCCTCTCCCCAGGACATTGTGATTCAGCAGGACGATGAGATCCGCTTGAAGATTGTGGGGACCCGTGTGGATAAGAATGACATTGTGAGTCTCTTGCCTGACTTCCCCGGCCTGTACCAGGCAGAGCTGAGAGCTGTTGTTTTTTTTTGCCACATACAGTTTCTGGGGATTCTATGCTCTTCTGCCAGGAAGAAGGGATGGGTGGGCCAAAGGCCTGGGGTTGCGGGGAGAAGGATGGTTCTGTGGTTGCCTTGGCTCCATTTCCTTTTTGTCTTCCCTCCTGCAGTTTGCTATTGGCTCCCTGATGGATGATTACTTGGGTGAGTGCCTAATTGTACCTGCCAGGGCTATTGCCTGGAGAAGGGGTATGTGGGGGTGGGGAGCAGATACAGGATTTAATGCCTGAGTCAGAAATGTAAGAACTTTCATGCTGTCTGCTTGGAAGATCCAGGACATGTGCCCTGCCCTTGGGATGGGAAGTACATGGTTGTGGCTGCCTCCAAACTCTAACTGATGTGCTTTTTCTGTTTTCCCAGGGCTTGTGAGCTGAGCACGGGGGCCTCCTACCTTGAGTCCTGATCTAGGAAGTATGACTGTCACATTTACTGTGTCGTCCAGAGGCCCAGTCTGGCTGCTGTTAGGGAGGCAAGGAAGATGTCCCCAGAAGACATCTGGCACTCCTTTGGCTTAGCTGCTGCTCCCAGCTTTTTGACTGTGTGTTTTCACCATAAAGTGTTCTTAGTTCTCATGGAAGTGTTATCTTTTTCTGGTAGGAGCAGCTCTTTTTTTTAAAAAAAACGCTGTGGGGTCAATTGCACACTAGCCCTGCTTCTCCTTAGCCTGATGACTAGCCTCAGCTACCCATGGGTCTTGACTAACCTGTTTGCCACCGTCTAAAGTTGACCTCATGGAAGGCAAGGCTCTTATGTTGGGTCTTTAGCTTTCAGCAAATGATACCATCATTGGTGCCATTTTGAATCCTAATCTAGTTCCAGAGTGTTTGTCTTCCCCTGCCCTTAAAAATAATCAAGAGTAGCTTATGCCTTTGGAGGACTGCTTGAAGCTAGGAGTTCAAGACCAGCCTGGGCAAAATAATGAGACTGCATCTCTTAAAAAAAAGTAACCAAGAGTATAATTGGGAAAGAAGGGAGTGGACACAATAGATAGAGAAAAACAAGAAGCTAATAATGATACAGATTATGAGGTCCTAACGTAGCCCTTCCTAAGATGGGCATATAAAAACAGGGTCCTTTATTTGCTAATTAATCACTATATTAAACTGAACTGAAGATGTGAAAGGTGTTACCCTAACTAGATGTACTCATAATCTAGTTAGGGTAACACAAAAATACATGAAATACCTACAAGATTAAACAAACATGCTGTTGTTCCCTCACACTTATACCTTTGCAATACTATTTGTCTACCTTGGAATGCCCTTTCCTAGTTTGTCCACTCGCTATCTACTAATCTATCAAATCTCAGTTCAGTTATGGTCCCCGCCCCACCAGATTTCCTTGACTTCCTTGGGAAGTGGAGCTGTGTAGTAGAAAGCAAGAAAACATGGTATGTGAATTGATACAGAGCTGGCTTCCATTTTAGCTGGGTGACCTGTTTCCTTATTGTAAAATGGGCAGGAAACCCTCTTTGTATCACAGATCATATATTAAAGTGGCTAACATAAAGCCTGGCCCATGATAAGTTCTCAGTTGTTAATTATTATAAAGTACATATAATAATGTACATCAGAGCTGAGTGCAGTGGTGTGCACCTGTAGTCCCAGTTGCTTGGGAGGCTAATGTGGGAGAATCACTTGAGTCCAGGAATTTGAGGTTGTGGTGTACTGTAATATCATGGGACTTGTATTGTGTGTATTGCCACTACACTCTAGCCTGGGTTACACAGTGAGAAAAAAAAGCATCTGAACTGGGCTGGTGTTGGCCCCCGATGACATTTGGCAATGACTGGAAACATTTTTGGTTGTCATGACTGGCAGGGGCATGCTACTGCCTTTTAGTGAGTAGAGGCTAAGAATCCTGCTAAACATCCTACAATGCGCAGAACAGTCCCTCACAGCAAAGAACTACCTGGCCCTGAATGTTAATTGTGCTGAGATCTAGAAACCCTGATAAGGTTAAACATCCAGGATGATGCCTGGAACACAGTAAAAGAGGCACTCAAATGTGATTCCCTTCCTCTTTGCATCACCACTCCTAGACAGACAGCAGATTATTCCTTCAAATTCTTATTCATACCTCATATTTTGTTATTGTGTCTCTCTTTTTTTTTTTTGAGACGGAGTCCCCCTCTGTCACCTAGGCTGAAGTTCAGTGGTATGATTATAGCTAACTCTAGCCTTGAACTCCTGGGCTCAAGTGATTTTCTTGCTTCAGCCTCCAAAGTAGCTGGGATAGACAAGCGCCACTTGCATGGTACCTCTTCATTGTCTTTGTCTTTTATTATATAACATATTTTTTTTTTTTTTGAAGACAGAGTCTTGCTTTGTTGCCCAGGCTAGAGTGAGTGCCATGGCGTCAGCCTAGCTCACAGCAACCTCAGACTCCTGGGCTCAAGCGATCCTATTGCGTCAGCCTCCTGAGTAGCTGGGACTACAGGCATGTGCCATTATGCCTGGCTAATTTTTTGTATATATATTTTTAGTTGCTCAATTAATTTCTTTCTATTTTTAGTAGAGATGGGGTCTCACTCAGGCTGGTTTCGAACTCCTGACCTCAAGCAATCCTCCCACCTTGGCCTCCCAGAGTGCTAGGATTACAGGCATGAGCCACCATGCCCAGCCTATAACATGCTTATTAATTGAAATTTTATTGATAAAATTGTATATTCAATGCATCCCTTTTCGGCACTGTGCTAGGTTTTCAAAGTTTGTTGAATCCAGAAAACTTTCTTTGCTGGATTTGTAGTGAATTTTCCAATGCAAACAATGTTACAGTTATCTAGATACCACTCCACATAATATGAGTTGGTTGCACAGGTTGTAGAATTTTTCCTATTCTTTAAATACTGTGTGTCTTGCTGAGAGTAAAATTCTTCCCAAGTTCTTAAGTGGAATCACCTATTTGTAAATTGAGTACATGATAACCCAGAAGTAACACCAAGCCTGGGCTGGGTGCAGTGGCTCAAAACCTGTAATCCTAGCACTCTGGGAGTCTGAGGCAGGTGGATCACTTTGAGCTCAGGAGTTCGAGACCAGCCTCAGCAAGAGTGAGACCCAGTCTCTACTAAAAAAATAGAAGTTAATTGGCCAACTAGAAATATATATATAAAAAATTAGCTGGGCATGGTGGCTCATACCTGAAGTCCCAGCTACTCAGGAGGCTGAGGCAGAAGGATTGCTTGAGCCCAGAAGTTTGAGGTTGCTGTGAACTAGGCTGATGCCATGGCACTCTAGCCCAGGCAACAGAATGAGACTCTGTCTCAAAACAAAACAAAACAAAACACCAAGCCTGGAAGGAAGAGACTGATGGACAGAGAAGGAGCATCAGCAGGTGGGTGCTGGCAACATGCTAAATCCTTCATATACATTCCAGAATCTTCACTACAGTTCCATGAATTAGTTTCTCTATCTTACTTTGCAGATGATCAAACAGGTCAGAGAGGTGAACTAATGGGCCTGTGTTCACTCAGCTAGTGAGTAGTGTAGCTATTTTTTTTTTTTTTTTTTAGTACAGTCTGATTTGAAAGCCATCATAGTTCAGGCCAGGCACTTGGTGTCTAGAGTGAGTGAGCAGTAGCCACCTCTCCCATTTGTCACCATGGGAGTCTCATTACTGCCCTCCCTGGTCCCTGCCTTCACTCAAGTTGGGGATAAATAAACCTCAGACGGGTTGGATACATCTTCACTACATCTGACAGGTCCCTGGCAGGCCTAGGGCCTTCTTTTCTCCATCCTCTTGTGTTTCCAAGTTTGCCAATGGCTGTCCAGATAAGTAAACCTTAGCAAGGAGATCGGCCAGCATCCCAGATCTGGCTGAGCTGATTTTGGACTCTGACCTCAGAAGGGCTTCCCTTAACACATAGGTGGGAAGACATTTCAGTGTCCAAGCATTGAAACCACTCTGTCATTCTGAATATGATGGGAAGAGAGCAGGGTCAGAGTTTCAGGTGGGGTTGCCATGGCAACCCCAGTAGCATCCATCTGGCTTTCCCAGCTCAGGTCCCAAAGGATTTTCTAGCCTGAGAGGGAGGAAGGGAGAGAATGTGTACGTTCATGCTCCCCTGTAGAGAAAGCTCCCTTCTGTAATGAATAGCCCAGAGCAAACTACCCCATCGTTGATGAACAGAAAGGAATTCACTGTGTGCCTCATGATGTGTGAGGGAAGAAAAATTTAACTTCCATTTCTGCCAGGTGCTTTCACAGACATCTCATGTAATCTATAACTCCTCTGTGAAGTGGACATTATTACCCTATTATTATCCCATTTTGTAGATGGGGGAAATTGTGGTTAGGTAATATGTCCAAAGGCAGTGTTAGAATTTGAATCCAGGTCGGTCTCACTCCAAATACCATGCTTTACTCACTAAACCCATTGCTCATCAACTGAGAACAGCCCTAGTCGCTGCTGTTGCAGTGAGTTACAGAAAGAGCCGTCAGTGTACTGTGCGCGCGAAACAGTCATGGAAGAACGCGAGGCAGGTGAGGGCTTATATTTGGTTCACTAGACGGGCATGGGCAGGATACAAGGTAGGTGCCGAATGAGCAGAGGTGCCGAGCCTGGAGTCCCAAGCTTGCACGGAGTGTTCGGTCTGGTCAGAAGTCCCCCTGGCTTGCAGAGAACACCCACCCAGAGACCCATTTATTCCTTCCGGAAGGGGAAATGGCAAGTGATGTTGGAGAGGTAGGTTGAGTAGGAAAACTAAGCCTGACCAAAGTCTCGAAAATGCAAATGCTAGGAAACTCCAGGAGCCGACGAGACCAAGGGTGTGGGGATGCTTTCCTAGAGAATATACGTATTAAACGTATGCCAAAGCATACACACCTACACGCAAAATTAGCAAGAACTGTTGCTTTAAGAAGCGCGAATCTTTAGCGTCACATGACCCTGACAGGTTCTTTACCGCACGGTTCGCATTGGCCAATTACGTAGCGGGAAGCCTACTGGAGGGCGGGAACCTCGCAAGGCGCCCACTGATTGGCTGTGCTCGCGGAGGGCGTGGCCTGGGCTCCGAGCGAGGGAATTAGCGTGAGCTGGTGGAGTGGGAGCTGCTGCCGCCGCTGGCGTCTCGCTAGCCGCCTTCGTCGCGCCGGAGCTCTCAGGTGAGGAGGCCTTGCCTGAGCTCAGGGACTCCCCCTCCCTCTGCGGGCCGCTCACTCACCAGCCTCGGCGCCCACTCCGCGGGAGCCCGCCCCTTCGCTGACCACGTGACCCAAGTTCGGTGACCCCTGACCTTCTCTACCCCACCCCCTCTGGATCTGGGGCGAGCAAGCTTGGGTGGGAGGATGCGCATCCCTGAGACCTGCAGAGGTCAGTTCCCACGCTTCCTTACCGGTGCGACTAGTGGCTGAGGACGCGGAGGAGAGCAGGCTGAGGAGGGGGAGACCTTAGTTAGAGTGTGGACTTTGTGAGGTCTTAATATGGGCACATAATAGGGAAACTCGCTCCGCACCTTCTGCGTGCGCAAGACTTAATGCTCCCATTTTACAGAGCCGGAAACTGCACTTCAGCAATATCTGTTAGCGGGTCTAGGGTCACCGCGTGGTGGGCATTGCCAACGCCGAGTCTTTAGGCTGAGATTCAGGCCTTGTTCTCCACACAGTTGGCCGCTCCTGAATGTGGTGTAGTGTGATGATCAGGAACAAGGGTTTGAGTTCCTGCTCCCTACTTGCCTTAGCGCTGCTTACTGGATGATCCTGGACAAGTCATGTAACATTTAATGTCTCTGAGCTTTGATTTCCTTGCCTGTAAAATAGACAATATACGTAATACTTTATTTATTGACGAAGATACAATGAGGTAACCCATATAAAGCACTTAGCTCAGTACTTTAAGCGTAGCGCTATTCGTTTTCAGCAAGTGTTTATTAAGGGTGTATTGTGTATTGACACTGTGCTGGACACTGGGTACGCAAAGGTGAGCAAACAGACATGGTCCCTTGCTGGCCCGGGGCTTACAGTCTCTTGTTGCAGTAGGTGTTAATCAAAAAGGTACGCAAATATATAATTGCATACTTTTATAACTGTTTTGAAGGCAGAGTATGGGGATATTAGGGGATCTGGGAAGACTTCCCTGAGCAAGTCACATTTGAACTGAGAGCTGAAGGAACGAGTAGGAGTTCGCTGGATAAAGGGATTGGGGGTGGAGGAGTAGGAGGAGAGAGTGCCAAGCAGAGGAAACAGAATGTACAAAGGTCCTAAAATAAGTGTTTTTGAGGAAATGAAGGGAGGCCACAGGTGGGAATGCAGAACACAAGAGAGAGCGTGGTGAGAGGTGTCGCAGAAGTAGGCAGCATATGCAGAGCCCCTGGAGCTATTTATTCCAGAGGCAATGGGGAGCCATTGGTAGGAATGCTGTGGAAAGACCTGGTAGGATGTCCATTGGATCTAGGGATGTGGGTCATTGTGGAGCTGGGCTTTGCTGCCAGTGGTGCTGGTGCCTCACTTTGGTATGTGTGGGCCTACTTGCCAATGGTGGTGTGCATTGTTGGAGTCAGTCATCAGCTGCTGCTTTTGTCGGGTTCTTATTCTGCCATATTCTGTGAACAGAACAGGTTCACACATTTAGGCCTTGCAGTCAAACTGGGGAAGACCATATACATGGGCATGTGACAGTCCCAGATGGCATTTGGGACAGAAGACCTCAGAGACTGGATTTATCTTGGCAAAGAGGAGGGGGAGGGAATGTGGAATAGGGAGGGAGCAAGCCTGAGCAAGGCCTGATGATGGGTCATACATGAGGCTGGAAGACACTGGCTGGTTCTGTGGGGAAGAGGGCTCAGGTTCAATAGCTAAGGGGATTTGGGGCCAAATGCAGAATGTCAAGCCTGGGAATTTGAACTTTCTTTTTGTAAGCAGTATTGAAGATTTTTGAGCAAGGGAATGTCAGAATAAAAGTAGTGTTTTCATCAAAGTGTAGTGAATAGTGGCTGTAGTAAGAATTGGAAGAAGACATAACATTTTTGTTTATAATTGACGGTGGTGACCTCTTCCGTTGGTGTACTATTCTAGTCCCTTACTTTCTCATACATCATCTCATTTTATCCTTGCAGCAATCCTATGAATTAGAAGGGGCAGGGATTATTGAGCTGGTTTTACAACTTAGAGCTCAGACTAATGAATGTGTTGGCCAAATTTACATAGCAGGGCAAGGCTGGGGCCTACCTCTGTGAACCCTAAGGTCAGGTGCTTTCTCTGGCTTCACTGTTGTCTGCCCGCTGGCCAGTGTGTTTCCTTCTCTGCCCATCTGCCTCAGTTTCCTCACCTGGGTGCTCAGAGCTCCTTGTTCGGGAACTCTGCAGCAAGAGCAGCAAGACTGGTTTGGAGGATCATGTGGTTTGAGTCACTTCTTGGGAGAGACGGAGTTAGCATTTCTAACCTTCCCTCCCAACTCCCAGCTCCACTGGGGCCATGTCGGAGCGAGAAGAGCGGCGCTTTGTGGAGATCCCTCGGGAGTCGGTCCGGCTCATGGCGGAGAGCACAGGCCTAGAGCTGAGTGACGAGGTGGCGGCCCTGCTCGCAGAGGACGTGTGCTACCGTCTCAGGGAGGCCACGCAGGTACATTCCCTCAATCCCCGGTACCCCCAATTCTCCTTGTTCCTGCCTTTTTACCAACCTCCTCCCACACTGCTTGATTCAACAAGCATACACTGGGCACCTACTCTGTGCTTTGAGGGCATATGGTGTAGGCACTCCACGCCTTTACAGAGCTCCCCTTCTAGCCATCTGGGCATCCAGCAAGCAAACCGCTCGCTGGGCATCATCTCATGTACTCCTCACAATAACCCTGTTAGCAGGAAGAGCAGATGGATAGTCACGTTCTGCACACGAGAAACTGAGGCACAGAGCGGGGATGTGGTGTCCTCTTTGCTTCCTCCCAAGTCTGGCCCACCCCACGTAGGGGTTTCCACACCCCTGCTCCCCATCCCTGACTCTGGCTTCTGTTCCTCCTTCCCAGAATAGCTCTCAGTTCATGAAGCACACCAAACGGCGGAAGTTGACAGTTGAGGACTTCAATAGGGCCCTCAGATGGAGCAGTGTGGAGGTGAGTGGGGCGCAGGCCACAGAGGGCTCAGGTGGCATGAGTCCACTCTACTCTGGATCCAGCTCAGGGCCAGTAATGTGGCGAGACATGAAGACCAAACTCATAGGCTGGGCGTGGTGGCTCACGCCTGTAATCCTAGCACTCTGGGAGGCCGAGGCAGGCGGATTGTCTGAGCTCAGGAGTTTGAGACCAGCCTGAGCAAGAGCGAGACCCCGTCTCTACTAAAAATAGAAAGAATTAGCTGTACAACTAAAAATATATAGAAAAAGGTAGCTGGGCATGGTGGCACATGCCTGTAGTCCCAGCTACTTGGGAGGCTGAGGTAGGAGGATCACTAGAGCACAGGAGTTTGAGGTTGTTGTGAGCTAGGCTAACGCCACAGCACTCACTCTAGCCTGGCCACAGCAAGAGCAGGCCAGGTGCCAGGTGCTGGGCCTAGTGCACAGGGCTGTGAGTTCAGCATAGAGGGAGAGGAGGCCCTGGAGGTTAGGGAAGTCTTCTTGGAAGAGGTGGGACTTGAGCTGGGCCTTAAAGGGTGGTGAAGAACTTGAGCTTGGCTTAAACTAGGATAAGAGGTAAAGAGGGCATTCTGAGTAAGAGAGGAGTTCAAGCAAAAATGTGGGTGTTAGGATGTCCTAGTATAGTTATTCTGGGGCAAGGAGTAAAGGGATGAAGGTCATGTTTAGAAGAGAGTAGTAAGTTTTCAAAATTGGGTGAATGAGAATGAGGAGGACCGAAGCCCCCAGCTTGGAGCTGGGGCTCAGGACCCCTGCAGTTACATGAGGAGGGATCACGTTCTACCCCTTGACTCAATGAGCCGTGGATGTTCTAGCCAAGTTCCAAATGGTGGCTCTGAGCCCCAGGCTTCCCCCATTTCTGTTGGGTCCTCTGTGCTTCTCTCAAACATAGCAAACATAGGCCCTGGTTGGTAGAGCCCCATCCTGGATCCTGGCTACCTGTTCCCTCCCTAGATTCAGGCTGCTCTCCAATCCTCTTTTTTCTTAGGCTGTGTGTGGTTATGGATCCCAGGAGGCACTGCCCCTGCGCCCTGCCAGGGAGGGTGAGCTCTACTTTCCTGAGGACCGAGAGGTGAACCTGGTGGAGCTGGCCCTGGCCACCAACATCCCCAAAGGCTGTGCCGAAACGGCTGTCAGAGGTAGTTGCCAGGGTCCTGCATGGGGTGGGGATTAGAGCTGGGCCATCAGAGGAGTGGTGATGGGATGGGTGGAGGGAAGGCTAGAACTTGGAGGAGTAGGTGGTGCTACAAGGGCCAGAACCCCAGGCTGACACATCTCTCTGCTCTGGTTCTAGTTCATGTCTCCTACTTGGATGGCAAAGGGAACCTGGCACCTCAAGGATCAGGTAAGGGTGCTGGGTGGGGTGGCTCACACCTATAATCCTAGCACTCTGGGAGGCCAAGGCAGGAGGATTGCTTGAGGTTAGGAGTTAAGACCAGCTTGAGCCACATAGTGAGATCCCGTCTCCACAAAAAATAGAAAAATTAGCCAGGAATGGTAGTGTGTACCTGTAGTCCCAACTACTCAGGAGGCTGAGGTAGGAGGATTGCTTGAGCCCAGGAGTTTGAGGTTACAGTGAGCTGTGATGATGCCATGGTACTCTAACTCAGGCAACAGAGCAAGACTCTGTCTCAAAAAAAAAAAAAAAATTAGGATCAGGTAAGGGGTAGTGTAGGGAATGGTCCCTCTGGATGGACTTTGATGCTGAGGGTAATGCCTCTATGCCTCTAGGCCTGCATCTGACGAGCATGTACTAGGCCTGCTTTGTACCATGTCCTGAGTGGGCACTGGCCCCTGCCCAGAGGGCTTGGAGTTGGAGATGGGAGCCCAGACCCATAACCAGTCATGACACGGTGTGTTAGATGCTAGAATGGAAGTCTTGGCGTCATGCTGGGGTCCCTGAGGGGAGGAGGAGGTATCTCACCTCCAGGGTATACTGAGCAGAGCTTCACAGAGCCTGAGGCTTGTGGGAATCCATGTGGCAGAGGGTGGTTAGGAGCCAGTGGATAGAGCACAGCGATGTGCAGAGGCTGCATGGTTAGGGCTGAGCAGTGGGGGTCTCTGCCCTGGCTGTCCCATCGGAATAGCTCCTTGTGGATGCGTGTGGGGGTGGCGGTTGTGGGTAGCAAGCTGGGGAGGCTGGAAGAGAGCCAGCTGTCCACCCCTCCTACTTCCTGTCCATCCTCTCACAGTGCCCAGTGCCGTGTCCTCCCTGACGGACGACCTTCTCAAGTACTATCAGCAGGTGACTCGGGCTGTGCTAGGGGATGATCCCCAGCTAATGAAGGTGAGCGAGTGGGCTCAAGTTGGGGGCACAAAGGTGAACTTTTAAATTCCCATGATCTTGAACATGCCTATTTTCTGTCCTCTCCAGACTGATGGACTGAGGTGAGTGGAAGCTGCTCTCAGCTGGGTGTGGTGTTCTAAGGTTAGCCCTCCTGTGGGGGGCTCAGGTGATCAGTCTCCCTACACCTTAATTCTAGAGCCCACTCTCTGGAGTTTCTACTGACTGGGGCCAAATGGAGCATCCACATTGCAGCCTTCATTTGTCTGGACTTAGGAAGGAGAGAGGGAAAATAGAGGGGCCAGGTCCAGGTGCCCAGCCAGGCTGCTCCGAGACTCCTGCTCTTCAGCTTTTCGTCCCTAGGCCTCACACCAGTCCCTGCTGCTTTAGCCTTTGGGATCCAGAGGGCCTGGCCTGCTGGATGCCACCCACAATCAGTCCTCTCCTGTACAGAGTCAGATGAGGGCTGGTTTGGTGGTTTGCTCCATCATGTGGCTGCTCCCACGTGAGAGTTTATATGCTGCATGTCTTCACGTGTCTGGCTGCTGCTATTTCCCTTGCAAAATTAGGCACGTTGCTGCCATACATTCCTGCCTTCAAAACTTGGCTTCTGCTCCCCAGGCACAGTGCAGGTGGCTGGCTGTGGGGCTGGAAGCTGAGCTGCTTCCTCACTAGTCTGTTGTCTGATTTCATGGCTGCTAGGCTAAAGATCTTTATCCAAAGGACTTTGGAGGGCACGGGTGGTGGAGGTTCAGGGCTTTTACTCTTTTTTTCTCCTCATAAAAGTAATATCAGTATATGTTTATTGTAGAAGTATATATAGTACATATAAAAAAATATATAAAAAGTACATATAAAAACATACAAAGTAGAAATAATCCTATTCCTCCACACCCCTTTTTTTTCTATGTATACACTGTTACTAGTATAAACCTAAGTGGTATTATATTAAATATCTTGTTTTACAGCTTTTCTCAATTAAAAATATGTTGGATAGTTAGATTTATTCACTTTTTTGTTATTACAGATAATGCTATGTGTGGGTATATGTACGAGTGGGTTTCTGTAGGTTAAATTTATAGAATTGCTGGGCCGGGTGCAGTGGCTAACACCTGTAATCCTAGCTCTGGGAGGCTGAGGTGGGAGGATCCCTGGAGCTCAGGAGTTTGAGACCAGCCTGAGCAAGAGCGAGATCCCGTCTCTACTATAAATAGAAATTAATTGGCCAACTAAAAACATATATACAAAAAATCAGCCGGGCATGGTGGCACATGCCTGTAGTCCCAGCTACTCGGGAGGCTGAGGCATGAGGTAGTAGGATCGCTTGGGCCCAAGAGATTGAGGTTGCTGTGAGCTAGGACGCCGTGGCACTCGCTTTAGCCTGGGCAACAAAGTGAGACTCTGTCTCAAAAAAAAAAAAAAAAGTAGAAATGCTACATCAAAGGGTATGAACATTTAAAATTGCAATACGTGAATATGGTGCTAAACTGCCCTCCAGAACAATGGCAATTTATACTCAGGGCAGGTGGATCCAGTGCAGTCTGGGCCCTTCCTTGTAGGTCGCTCTCCAGGACTTGCAGACGAACTCCAAGATTGCAGCACTCCTGCCTTACTTTGTTTATGTGGTCAGTGGGGTAAGTGACCAGGCTGGGGCAGGGAGAATGTTTTGTGGGGAGGAGTTGATACAGGAGTGTGTAGGGCTCATAGCAGGTGATGTCAGAATGGTGGGCTCCAGCCTGCCCCCTTACTAATTTACATTCCCCTAAGCTACCTTCTTCTACCAATAGGTAAAATCTGTAAGCCATGACCTGGGGCAGCTGCACCGGCTTCTGCAGGTGGCACGGAGCCTGGTTCGGAATCCACACCTCTGCCTGGGACCCTATGTCCGCTCCCTGGTGGGCAGTGTCCTCTACTGTGTCCTGGAGCCACTGGCTGCCTCCATCAACCCCCTGAATGACCACTGGACTCTGCGGGATGGGGCTGCCCTCCTGCTCAGCCACATTTTCTGGTAGCCACTGGGCCTAGAGTGGAGCAGAGGGTGGGACTGCTGCAGAGCAGAGTGGGCTGGGGTAGAGGGATGGGGTGAAGCCTCTGGCTTCTGTGTTGAGAGGATGGGGAATCTCTTCCCCCAGAGGTTCCTAGCTGGTGTCCCGTGGGCACACTGGGATTCTAGAAATGGATTACAAATGTGCCAAGGTATTGGTTCTTTTGAGCCAGTCACCTCTGGCAGCCTCATTCATAAATCCCACCACACCCTAGTGTGCCATACAAATGCTGTTCTCTTTGTGTGCTGTGTCTTGTGCCCAGTGGGCAGTGCCAAGTCTCATTCTCCTCCCTGACTGAATATTGCTCCCACAGGACTCATGGGGACCTTGTAAGTGGCCTCTATCAGCAGATCCTGCTGTCCCTGCAGAAGGTCCTGACAGACCCTGTGCGGCCTCTCTGCTCTCACTATGGAGCTGTGGTGGGGCTACATGCTCTTGGCTGGAAGGTGAGGACCCTGGCCTTTCTCACAGACAGAGCCATACGAGCTCTTAGTTGTGTTAGTAAAATAGTATGTGTGTGTTTTTTATCATAAAAATGATAAATGCTTTCTGCCACTATGTACTAAATTCTTGCTTTAGGCCAGGCTTAGTGATAGCTTTAATTTTTTTTTTTTTTTTTTTGAGACAGAGTCTCACTTTATTGCCCAGGCTAGAGTGAGTGCCGTGGCGTCAGCCTAGCTCACAGCAACCTCAAACTCCTGGGCTCAAGCAATCCTGCTGCCTCAGCCTCCCAAGCAACTGGGACTACAGGCATGCACCACCATGCCCGGCTAATTTTTTTCTATATATATTAGTTGGCCAATTAATTTCTTTCCGTTTATAGTAGAGATGGGGTCTCGCTCTTGCTCAGGCTGGTCTCGAACTCCTGAGCTCAAATGATCCGCCTACCTCGGCCTCCCAGAGAGCTAGGATTACAGGCGTGAGCCACCGCGCCCGGCCTAATTTTTTTT